>CAUYSK010087856.1:0-77074 GCA_963575035.1 Avahi laniger | reverse complement strand
AAACCAGCCTGAGCAAGAGCGAGACCTCATCTCTACTAAAAATAGAAAGAAATTAATTGGACAACTAAAAATATGTAGAAAAAATTAGCTTGGCATGGTGGCACATGCCTGTAGTCCCAGCTACTCGGGAGTCTGAGGCAGGAGGATCGCTTGAGCCCAGGAGTGTGAGGTTGCTGTGAGCTAGGATGATGGCACGGCACTCTAGCCTGGGCAACAGAGTGAGACTCTGTCTCAAAAAAAAAAAAAAAAAAATTCTGCATCTGTTCAGATGAACATATGATTTTAGTTTTAAATTCTGTTTATGTGGTGAGTCACATTTATTGATTTGCATATGTTGAACCATCCTTGCATCCCTGGAATAAATCCAATTTGATCATAGCATATTATCTTTTTCTTATGCTGTTAGAGTCTGTTTGCTAGTATTTTGTTGACGACTTTTGCATCTATGTTGATCAGGGCTATTTGCATGTAGTTTTCTTTATTGTGGCATCCTTGCTTAGTTTGGTATCAGGGTGACACTGGCTTCATAAAATAAGTTAGGGAGGATTTCCTCCTCCTTAATTTTTTAGAACAGTTTCAATAGGATTGCTACCAATTCTTTGTATGCCTGCTAGAATTCAGCTGTGAATCCATCTGATCCTGGACTTTTTTTGGGGAGAGGAGGTTTTTTTATTACCAATTCAATCGCACTACTTGTTATTGGGCTATTCAGGATTTCTATTTCTTCCTGATTCGATCTTGGGAGGGTATATGAATCCAGAAATGTATCCATTTCCTCTAAATTTTCTAGTTGCTGGGCATATAGATGTTTATAATAGTCTCAGATGGTCTTTTGTATGTCTGTGATATTATATCAATTATAATGTTTCCTTTTTGTTTGTGATTGCATTTACGTGAATCTTTTCTTTTCTTGGTTCATGTAGCTAGTGGTCTGTAAATTTTGTGTGCCTTTACAAAGGACCAATTGCATTCACTGTAAAATTGCATTCACTATAAAATACTTTACACTAAGAAGTGTAGAAATTGCAAAATAAAAATTAATTACCCATATTTAGGAAATATACATTTGAAAATCAATATGATTATTACATTTTACTGATACTAAGGCTTAGATATGAATACTATCATAAAATTAATAACTACTTTGAGTTTTTTTTAAACACTTTATGGTAGTTAAATAGAATATAATTTGTGTGTGTCCACAGTCCCTATGCAGGTGCGTTTGAAATATTAAAAAAAAATCACGACTAAACAAAAAACTTGGACTCAATAATTTATGTTAATTTGGTGATTTAATGCATGAGTTTAAATAATTGTTATTCCCCGTGATTTTTGCAACGCTTCCCTTCATCCAGCCACAGAACATGGGCTGAAAAAGTGGCCTAACTCCAGAACTCAAAAGGAGAAAGAAAAAAAATATTGTGAGATTTATTTATGAATTTGGAGAAGCGTTCCAGCACAAAATCATTAGTCATGGCTCAAAAATTATGACTGCCCAAAAACCAACAGATACAATACCCCTTACACCAGAAAAAAATTATACCAAATAACATTTCTGAGAGTGTACAGGGTTATAGAACTCCTAAGATGGCATACATAGAAAGTTGTATAGAAAACTGAACTTCTGAAACAGATACAATGATATCATCATTAATTTTTATTTCCTTGAAAAGACAAGGGCAAAACTAAGCAAACACATCCTTTGTAAACTTTTGGAGACCATTACAAACTGTAACACAAAAACCAGAAAATTCTAGATTTGTTAGGTGTATTTCACAATTATGAGTGCACTCAAAAAATATTATCTAATACATTTCTAAAATTTAAGTCCTGGTGTCTAATATACTAGACAATGTTTATTAAAGGCCTGAGAAAAATATCAACCTCTTTGTAGCAGTTTATCCTAATTGATTTGGATGGAATAACGAGGTGCATTTCTTGAAGTAACTGAACAAACCATGAGGCACAGCTGTTTTCTCTCTACTGAGACAAATGATCCCTGGCCTCCTTATTCCACAGGACCCCATAGTGTGTAATCTCCACACCTTGCTTTGTCTGAATCCAAGGAAGGACTTTCTCCAAAGCCTTTTAATTTTTAGGGAAAGTGATTGGCTTTCTGAAAACTCAGACATTTTGAGTTGTATCATTTTAGCTATTTAGTATTTATTGAGCAAATACCCAAAGTGAGGTCCAGAATAGACAACTATCTCATCAGTGGTTAGTGTCTGGGGTCAAAAGTGTAATGGCCCTGACAGTATGGTGTGAGTTTTCTCTCTAAGGAACAAAAAAAGGTGTTCATGTCCCTTCAAATTTTAAATACACCCCAATGTAAGAAAATAGCTGAAGGCTCTTTTGTCTGTATATGTATAAAATTTCACTTGAACAATGGTACTTACACACTACATAAAGTTGCTCTGGAGATCTTTAAAATGTATATAGTAAAAAAAAAATAGACAAGTCATAGCAATTAGAAATATATGAAGCCCCTAGAGTAATGTCTCTCCAATTACATCCGGTGAAAAATATTTTTTAAAAAGTCTCCAATCCATCATAGACTGTATCATAGTTTTGTAAAATACCATACTATACAATAAATTGTTAGAAAACTTAAATGTGAAAAAAAGAATGAAAACTGCAAGCCCCCTTATCATATACTGGAATGTGATAGCAATGTCAAATTGTTCTTATTTTTTTCAAAACACTCACTCTTAATTTCTGCATTTGTCTCTTAAGAGGCATATAACAAACAGTCTACAAATGGACAGTGATCTCCAAATCACAATTTGGGTAGTTTTACCTCAGAAAATGTTGAAATAAAAACTGATGAGGATACATCACATATAAAGAAATGCATATCTTAAAGCTCACCTTGTACTTCTGTAAAAATAATTGTTTCCATAGATGATCTATTCTTGCCTAAGATTCTGTAACTGCTACTCTAGTCCCTGGAATTAAAAAGACATTTAAAGCAGCACTAAGTAAAATGATCTTTGATGTTAGATATCATCACAACCAATGTTTTCTTACTAATGATAATTTACTACTTTATCTCTCAAACTCTAGAGGTAGTCTAACTAAACTGTTTTTCTAGAGGCCTTTGAAAAAAACTGCAAAAATGTACTCAGAATTCAAAAGCTCTAATACTATCAAAATCTTATCTTCCACATATAATTGGAATTAAAATTTTTATTTTCTTTCAAGAGCTGTGTTTATTTGCAAACTGATTTGGTAACTACAAAAGTTTTGCCTAATGATCTTTATCTGTAGACATCATATTATTTAATGTCCTGTTGCTATCAACAGAATAGTAAACCTCCCAGGCCGGAGTATCTAGATTTACATTTTAAACACATCATCTTAAAACTAATAAATTGCAGTATTTGAGGAGTTAAAGAATACAGAAAAAACAAATCAGCTTTTTTTTTAGGTTGTAAGAGTTCAAGTGCAGAAATAAGTAGACCAGTGAAGAGACTGTACACTGGAAGATAAACAGACAGTTACTCATAGCTGCAAATGTGGGTTTAAGTAGTAACCCATGCTATGTGGTCACCCACTGATGGTTCCAGTTACAAAATAATAATAATTATTACTATGATAATATATATTATATATCATTATTAATAATAATTATAATTATAAATAATTATAATTATCCAGAGATCATTATAGCACTGTGCAATTCAGTAACAGACAGATCTACAGTAGTTTCTAAAAGTCTCAGTTAGTTAAATAAAAGCATTTATAAAGCCTCAGAATATTATCAGACCGAAGTGTTTATTTTGTTCTGGGAATGAAAGCCTTTAGTTACAATTCTTGTAGCAATAGAGAAGTTTCAAACCATAGATATAAATACGACAACCTGATTTAAGAAAGAGAGGAAACATTTTTATAAAGCAGTATTTTAACTCTTATTTGCTCATGGGTACTCACTGGAGAGAAATGTGAAATAAATTATCACTTTTGTTGTTCCACAAGCAGTTATAAAAATGAAGCTATTGATGCTAAAGTAAGTACAGTGTAAGTTACATTCTATGTGAGGTCAAGGATCAACATAATGGATTTTAACATTTCAGAACCACTATCAGCTGTTGCTAAATGGCATAATATTCCAAAATGAGTGTTGCAATTGGAAAGCTATATAAAAGGTGATTTGTGTGTCTGTGTGTGGGTGTGTTAGAATACTGAAAGCTATTTTGAGACATTTTAGAACATGACACCATTTAGCAACAGTGTCTTTAAAAAAAGGTATGGAAAATAGCAATGAGCACAGGTCAGGTTTAATTCAAAATTGCAATCCCTGGCTGATTAATTGTAATACGATAGTAGAAACAAGAAAATAGTGAAGAAATTGACATGGTGATGCAAAACTTTAATCAGAAAGTCTCCACACCCTATGGAAATTATGTGCTATGTCCTTAGCCGGAGGAACTGCTAGCAGATTCCATTCAAGTTCATAAACCGTAGCTTGCTCTAAAGGAAACAGAAAGGAAACAACCACAAGATTGTACCAGATTGGGGAAGACTTGCAAAATGTCATCTGGATATGATTCGTTTCTCACCGTATTTTCAGCTGCACTAATTTCAAACTTTGAGGATGTGGTTATGTCAATTGTGATGAAACAGACCTGCCTGTTCCCAGTGCCATTTAACCGTATGACCTCGGGGCATGAGAACTGGGCTAGATTTCTACAGCCTGCCAAGTAAAGATGAAATAAAGGAAAAGAGTTAGATAAGAGAGAAAACACACACACCCTCTCTTTCCCCTCTTTTTCAAAAGAGTCTAGACTCTACTGTTTTTTGAGGGTACATTAGAAACAGAGACCATTTTGAAAGTTTCCTATTGATAATAATTGGGGACCTATTACCTTTGGAAATATGAACATACCTGCAGATTGCCCCCACAAACAAGGCAGGTAAGTTTTTACACTTCAGGTCTTTAATTTTCATCAACTGGAATATTCATTAAAAAAGAACATGTATAGCATTAATTTGGCCTGTCTTGCTTTCCAGACTTGATCACTCTGATATTCAGTTCAATGATGTATTTTAAAATTCAGATATTTCAAATAAACCCTAATGTATTGTTGATTATAGTCACTTTGTTGTGCTATCAAATATTGTTCATTCTAGCTAACTGCATTTTTGCACCCATTAACTATCTCCACTTTATCTTCCCTGAAATTGGAATGTTTCTAATACAAATAATAAATGCTTGAGGAGAAGGATAGCCCAATTACCCTAATTTAATTAATATACATTACATGCCTGTATCAAAACATCACATGTATCCCATAAATATATACTATTATGTATCCATAATAATTAAAAATTTAAAAATGTATATATTTCAATTATTCTCAGCATTATACATTGATGATATAACACCAAGTGTACATGGCAAGAAAATTATTTCATGTCAAATATATAATTCTCCTGCAAGAGGGCTTTCTCCATGGTATGATATTAAGAGATACATTTTCCCAGGGTAATACCTAGATTTATCTGCCACTTATAGCCACCAAGCAATAATAGGTGGGCAGGAGAAAAAAAAACTCTGTACATTTGAAAATTCTGGAATTGCTATATTCTAGGGCTAAACCAGAGAGCTGTTGACAATGTTCTGAAAACTTTTCCAGAAGCTCTGACCTCATCCTCTTTAGCTAGGCCCAACATTGGAAATGCATGCCCAGGTAAGAATCCAGGCACGGCTCTGCTCTGCACACATGCTCCTAGACTTACAATGGGGTTATGTCCCAATAAATCCATTGTTAATTGAAAATATGGTATGCCTAACCTACTGGAAATTATAGTTTAAACCAGCCTAACTTAAATGTGCTCAGAGCAATTTCATTAGCCTACAGTTGGGTAAAATCATCTAACAGAATGATTTCTTTATTTTATAATAAAGTGTTAAGACATGTTATTTATTGAATATTTTATACTGAAAGTGAAAAATAGAATGGTTTTAGGGGCACTTGAAGTACAGTCTCTGAATGCATCATAAAGTTGAAAAATCCTAAGCTGAACCATCATAACTCTGGCAGTGTCTGTACTGCCATTGTACTGAGGCTCCTACAAAGACAGAACACCCCACCAATATGAGGGGAATGGAAAGTTTGTCTCCTACAAAGTGTACAAAGTTTCTGGAGATCTTCAGGTATATTTATGCTCTTTCCTAGAAATTATCTCTAGGAAATTTATCAGGTTTAATCATCCTTTTTGAGACAAAGACAAAACTTGGCTTGGAACACTTGAAGATCTTGGTTCTTTTGAAGATACGTCTCTTACGGTCTGACTTTAGATAAGTTTCTTAAAATTCTTGAATCAGGAACATGCAGGTTACTATGCAGACCTGTTACACCTGTGCCACATGCAGAACATATAAGAATTATCTTTAGAATGAGACTGCGTCACACTTCCTGGAACATGGTTATAAAGACAGATTGCTATAATCACTAGAATAGACTGTCACAGTGCAAGAAACAACTTATACATCAATATAATATGTTTAACAGAAAGTGCTTTTTGATTATTCCTAACTTAACTGGAAAATTGAATTAACAATACAGCCTCTTGGCAATTGCTCTTCCTGAGATTTGCATGTAGGCTTAGAAAAGGGCATGTACCCATAATATGTATAATCCCAGTCCATATCAAAGAAAGAAAGTATAAGAAAGTATTAGTTCACTGCCAGACACATAGCAGGACTAATAAAATGGGGATGCTATCCCTTCACTCCCCCTCACTGAGCTTCCTCTTCTAAAAGAATGTGTTACACATGTAAATTGCATGTTTAGAAGTTATTTTACTTTGAAAATAGGCTTTTGAAAATAGTGATCAATATGGTGTTTCACCCACACAAAGTTTCTATCTTTCCTCTTTATTTATCCGTTTTCTTTTCTTCTTTTGTTTTCCACTATTTCTTAGTCGATTATTTCCTAGTGATTTCATAGTTCCAGTTAGAAGATAAGGGATCTAGCATTGAACTTCCTTGAGATGGCGAAAAAAGGATACTATTTTTCTGTCTCCATATAGCACATGGAAAGTTAATAGCAAGAAGATGGAAGAAGGGAAGAGATTTCAAGGGAGATATATTCAATGCCCAAAGGACTGTGGAGAACATTAGCACACATAGACGCATACATACAAATGCCCTGGTATGTATTCAGCAGAATGTAAAATTAAGAGGTTGCTATTTTATCATCTATATCAAAAAAAATACTTTGAATATTTAACCAAATGTTAATTTTTTAAATGAATATAGCAGAAAGAAAAGTAAAACAGACTTGAGTATGTCCCTAGATATAATTAAGATAATTTTAAGGTATAAATGGTAATTTCTTCTCTATTTTTAGTCCAACGAATGGTACAAAAGAAAATTTCATATCATCCAATTGTTCATTTGCAATTTACACCAACATAGAGAGATTAACTCAAAACAGGAATCAGGTCCAAAAGCTGCTGATCAAAAGAGGCATAATGACTCAGGTCTGGAGGCTCATGTTTGTGATCTCTGATTCTCTTGGTATATTGAGAAGAAAAACGTCTGAGAGATGTACCAAACTAATGCCAACAATTTGATTGTGCCAACCAATGCTGAGAGTTTGATTGTGTTTGAAAGGAGAATATTTGAAGCAGGAGAAACTTCTTGGTTCACAGCCAGTTTCTTCCATAAATACAAACACACACACATACCAGGCATCAGATTCTGATCTTATGCACCTAAGTACAGAGAAAGGTTGGTTCTTGGTACTTTAACCAAGGAGAATTGACTTAGAAGATCTTTGTTTAATCTGGGCTGATTTCCTGTATCAAGAAGGACAGAGTGCATTTGGCTGTCTATACCTTTATCAGCAATTGTTTCCCTTGGGTACGTTGATTTGACATGCATTTCCACTATCTGATGGTCCTGAACTTAAGAATGTATTCCAGATTGAATTCATTGTGTACATTTTTCCCTTATTGTACTAATTTAGGACCACAATTTGCTATAATTAGTTACTAAAATGTAAAAATAAAACCTTTGTAACATTGACATTTTAAAGCATGTTGATATTAAATATCTAGATTCAATATTGGTTTATTTTGTCCAAAACATTTTTTGCCTCTTACCTCCCATCTCCCAGTTGATCAAGAAGTAAATGATCAGAAAATATTCACAACAGTCAGAGTCTGTATTTCTTCTTCCAGAGACAAACTGTCATTCCACACATGGCCACAGCATGCTTGTACACATTCTCACACAGAAGCCCAGGTGCACAACTGGATATCCATAGAGGAATGGGAATACAAAGGAAAGTAAGACAGAACAAGAATGTCACCTATTTTTCAGAGTATGATGTGTATGCATGTTGAAGGTCATCACTCTAGCAGCTAGAACAGACTTCATGCGTGGCAATCTCATTAGGGTAGTGGTTAGAGTTCTAGAAAGGCTTTATAAAAGGAATTCCCAGAGAACAATTAGCCTGTAGCATCTCTTTGCATCTGCTTTTTGGGATGCTACCATTTACTCTTATAAGATTGACTTAATAAAGGCAAAACAATTGACAGCAACATTTTCATTTAGTGTAAATTTCTTGTCCTTGTAAATGTTTTGGCCCTCCCCTGTCAATGGTTATTAAGACAGAAAGATGACAAACATTTGGGTCATGGATAAATTTAGGGCTAATTTGAAGCCTAATGATGTTTAATCTGGATATTTCCTACATTCAAAAGGCAGAACAGACATTTCTTCATTGATACTTAAAATTAGGGTTTTTGAAAGGGAAGAAATGAAAACCTCAATTCATTTTTGCTGTGGGCAGATTCGACATTTGAAACTATAGCATCTGATGGCATCTTAAACCCAGCAAAATGCATTCTTCCGACACCTTTGGAGAAGGAGATGTGAGAAA
Source organism: Avahi laniger (assembly GCA_963575035.1). NCBI lineage: Eukaryota > Metazoa > Chordata > Mammalia > Primates > Indriidae > Avahi > Avahi laniger. The sequence goes on along the minus strand of CAUYSK010087856.1, from coordinate 68,180 downwards.
CTGGATGCATGTATGTGTGAGCGTGCATACCTCTTAAAACCAGACATTTAATTCTGCCCACTACTTTCTTAACCAAAAGCATAAAAATGACATGTAAAATTCCTTGTTAAGGACCAACAGTAAGTACTGCTCCCACACTGGGCTGTCCATGGTGCCTTTCGGCATTCGGCCGATGACAAGCCACCTTTGTTTTTGAACAACATTCAGCAAGTCCACAATTAACCTGGCTGATCTTCCACTTCTCTCTCTTTCTCCTTGACTGCTTCAAAAGAATGATTCTTTTGTAGATGGCAAGCCAGCCGGGACTTGGCAACACCTGTCTTTATTTAACAAACTGATGCCTGGCAGTTACCTTTTTCCTTTTCTTTTTAGCATGAATGTATCTGAAAGAGGTTAATGGTGCCCAGTAGCACTATTATAATTAAGATTCTGCCAGTGTTATAATAACAAACTGTAGAATTCCAAAAACAATCTGGAAATGCTTTGTTAGCAGTTAAGAATCTAGTACTAGAGATTATTTTTGAGGCACAGTTCCATACACAAAAATATATAATTTTGGTCTAATTTCTGGTTATCAAGATAATGCTGCTTATTTGTTTATCTAAAAAAAAAGCTAGTCCTTTTTATATTAGGGGAGATATCTTATCTGCATGTGATTAATCAACAGGGGAAATCATATCTTTAAAATGTAGTAATAGATACTTACGGCATATTCTCTCCAAATATTCCAAAAGGTAAGTACTTAGGTATCAGGATGTTAAATGGGATTTTCTGTTGTCTTAGAATTTTGGGTAATGTCCAAAGCTGAAACAGATTGCTTTAAAGTACCACCACATTTTAGAGAGTGTAATTAGACACATCTATAGGATCCACTACGCAATCGCAAAACCATTCAATGCCTGTTGTTCAATGCTTACTTTCTACCTGCATTTTCAGGTTATAGATTTATCAAGGCAAATGAAGTTCATTTTGAAGAGTGTTGAGTGTTGATAAGACAAGGAGTGGGGTGGCTTTATTCTCCCTTCTCAGACCAAGTCAGGAAGGCTTCAGTGAAACTGCTGGAAGAGAGGGCGGATGCTCACCAGGGGGCCAACCAGAAATGTCCTCTTCAGCTGTTTGCCTGCCTAATGTTAACATGCACAGTCTCCCAGTTTGCAAGTGCACCCTGGAATTTCAGAGATATAGCCAATATCCCTGACTCTTATAGAAAATGCCCATTACTATTTTGCATCTACCACAAAACATTACATGTAATCAATACATTGTATTTAGCCTTTTTGCCATTTCTCACAATTTTTTAGCATAAAGAGCAAGAGTATATACAGCCTGTCAAGGGCGGGGGAGTGGTTGGAGCCAGAAGGAAAGAAGAGACCCTGAGACTCATCCTCTCGCACTCATCCCTACTGTGGGCCTCTGATATACTGGGACAACATGCGGCTTAGATGGGGAAAATGGTGAGACTTCTAATTGGAAGTGATGTAGAGGTGTAGCTTAAATGAATATTGTAAAATTGTATGATTACAAATTAATACAATTCTAATATTCAAAAGTGGCAAGAAAGTGCTGGGATTTGCCTTAAATAGTATCAAGCACTATTAAAAGAAACTCAACAAATGTTGTTTAAAACCAGAGATGGAAGAAGAAATACCCATTTAATAGACTAATTCCACTAATAGGCCATAATTAAAATTACTTATGAAGCTTACATATAACTATAAAAATTTACATTTTATATTATTTTGCCAATCAGTCATTCTAAAATGATCCAAGTTGGCAAATAACACTTAGCTTTACTGGACCTGCAACTTCAAACCTAAGCAGAATTTTGAAGCCAACTACAGTAGTTTAGAAAAATTGCCACAGTCAAAGCTGTGATCATCTTGTAATTATCTGCTTGGATTCATGAGTAAGGATAGTAGAGTGGAAATTCATAATGAAATGAGATAAATCTGAATTTGATTTTCTGCTCTAGTGTTTACTATATATTTGGGGGCCAATTATTTAATTCTCTGCATTTCTAATTATTCATTTATAAAATTAAAAATAATAAATATTGTTCCATGAATTTATCAAAAGGATGAAATGAACTTTTAAAATGTATTTCTCTGGTGAAGTTTTGGTAGAAATTTTTTCCTTCTTTTTTTTTCTTTATTTTCCTTTCTTTTCTTCATTTCTTTGTTCTTTTCCGTTTGGTTTTCAGAAATTGTTCATTCTTCTCAATCCCTTTCCTCTGGCTCTACATTCTCTATATTAACTATATTTGAGTACCTCCACCTGGCTACTAAAATATTCTGAATCAGAAAAGAATAAATTTAGTCTTTAAATAGAAGATATTGTCCACAGTTCAAATGAGCTAGAAAAATGAGTTATCATTTTTCCGTAATCCATTCAAACTTGGTTGTTCCCTCGTTGTAGTCCTACTTTGTTCCAATGATGAAACTGCTGTCCTGGATCCCAGAAGTGAGTATATTCCTACCTTAAGTATAAGCCTGTCTTTTCTTGACTTGAGAATCTCTGAAATAAAATACTTTTCTCCAAGATTCGATTCTTCCTTGTTCTTGTCAAATCATTTGCTGGGGACAGAAATGCTGATATGAACTTGTATCATTCTGTGGTGAAAAGTGTCACCCCTTCCTGGATGCTCTCCCCAACATGAAGTTTGGAGGTAGTGAGGCAGATACAGGTTCTAGTTTGTCTGTGTGGGTTCCAGTTTCTATTGCGGATCCCAGTTCATCCTCACCCAGGTCTAAGTTTCTTTCTTGATTGCTGATCTGACAGACCCACAGTAATGTCAGGTCCGAAACCAGGCAAAGACAATAGTCTTGCATAAACATCTCCATCAGCTCCCACCATTGCAAAAACACTGTTCTCTATCATGAATCCTGTTTCTGCAATACTTCTATGGTTCTGCTTCCATGATTGAACCCTCACTGATGAATAAATTCAGTGCATCTCTTTTCATATTAATTCCTACATATTTTTACCTTTCTCTTGCTATGGTGAATGGTATTCTCTTTTTTTCTTTTGAGACAATTATGGTTTTAATTCCGATCCTGAAGCTCTGCCTTTGAAACTTTTCCAGTAAAGCATTCCTAGCAGAGAAATAAAGTGAAACTTTTAGCACGGAAGCATTTGTGGAATAGAGACAGGATCATAAAGCCTTAGTGTCTTGAGCTATTCCTTTGAAATTTTAATATATCTTAACTTTACATTTCATGTCACAGCATATCCATATCTGTTTAAAATTTTTAAATACATCCTTCTCCTCAAGTCTTTGAATAATTTCTGGGAAAATGTATGCCTATTTCATGGTTTCTTATACTTGGTGGCCCACCACAACTTTCAGTGCAGACCAGCTCCAGTTTGTGAAACATCATCACAAATTGTTTCTCACTACTGAAAGCACCATAAAGTTTTTGTCCTCAGCTTTCTCCTTCTTGGGTTTATCTCTGTTCTCTCCTGAATTTTCTTTGCTTAGTAGGTCTATATCCATAAAATTATCATTGTCTGCTGTGAAAAGCTAATGTGCTAAGCTCCAAATATGTTGTAGATAAAATTTGCAGGAAAAATATTTCCTTTTTAAAGCAATTTTAAGATTACCTGAGGCTCCCCAAACTCCATTATCATAATTACCTCTAATGGAGAATGTATTCCTTTAGTTACAATTACTCAGAAAATTAGTCTATATCTTTTCTCTCTCATTGTGTAGCAAGATACAGGTATCACATATTAGAAACAACTTAGAAATTTCACTAAGTAATTTTTATACTTAGTTTGCTGAAGTTCCTTCATGTCACATTTTTATAAAGAGCTACTAAGTTTTAAGACAATTCTGTAATCGCAGTATATTAATCGTGTATATACATGAACTAATTTTCACATCAAGACAATACCAAATCTAAGGTTATATTTTACAGATCACTGGGGACTCATCTTGGTAATTGATGGAAGAGAAAGACATTTAGCCAAGTTGAATAAGTTCAAAACATAAAACAGATAAAATCATCAGCACTTCAGAGTTTATTCTCTAACAAGGATGTCTTCAGAGACTAATGGATAGATAGTTCACATAGCTATTAGCTGTCAATATTGCTGCAGTCTTGAAATCTCACAAAAATAAGACTTTTTTGCCTTTTTGAAAGTGGTTCTTACTGGATATCAAAGAAGACAATCAGAGAATGGAGGAAACTATGATAAAGGAAAGGTTTAAATACACGCTAACTAAAAATTTCCCATCTGTGTTGTTAAATGTTTTGAATCTGTTATTAAATCTCTCTTTTTTCATTCTGACAAAATAACTTATGTTGCTGAGTAGCCACCTCAAATATTGAACTCTAGCATTTAGTTGTTAATGAAGCTCACCTTCATATACAAATGCAATGGGGATATACCATTAAAATATAAACATTTCTTCAAAGAGATAGTAATTAGAGTTATTAGAAATAAGATAAAAAGGAAGAAAGGTACTAATCCATTTGGGTTAATAAAAATATCAACAAGGCAATGGACTCAAATGCCAGGCATTATCAAGGAAACAAAAAGAATTTAAGCACATACCTTTGACTTAGGTTAAACATTTCAAAGGCAAATGATGTTCTTTGAGAAAATATGGTAACAATTTTGCTAGCTAGAAGATGGAAATTTGAGAAAAAAGGACCTTGATATCTTCAAACATGAGGAGTTGTGGGGAAAAGAAAGGAGATAGAAGAAATGAAGTAAGTTAGAAGATATAGACAATCATCACTCTATCTTCAACCTGGGGGTTAACTTCTCAAATTGAAGAGAAGGATATTGGGTAAGTTGAGGGAATCACCGAGGTCAGGGGAATATGTTTTAAAAGTTTGGTTGTATTCTGGAAGGAACCAATATGAGGTTTCCCTGAGGTCAAATAAGAGGCAGCAAAAGACTTAAGAAAACAAAGCAACTTGGTCAGATAGAGAAAAATCTGATTTTCACTTCCAAGTTTTTAATCATTTTTTGTATGTAAGTGTGATATGTTAAGAGCCAGCAGGTCAGACACAGGGGCTTCTATGCAGGAGTGTGCTGACTCTGCACCGTGAGCACTGTATACACCACAGGATGAATGGACACGAGCAGGATGAAGGACATGTCTGATAATCAGAGTGTTGGTGACATCAGAGAGGCCTAGTGGAGGCCAAACTTGCGGGAAGGGACCGGTGGACTCGGACAGAGCTAAGAAATTGTACAGATTAATCAATCAGAGGTATCAACAACAGAAAACATAAGCATGCCCAGTGGCAGGGGTGCACCATTTCTACATGAGCAGACATCATCCAGCACAAAAATAGGGATAAGGATGATCACAGGTGTCGTCTCCCCACCCACCAAAGCCATGTGATTATGCAAGACACCTTCCTCACAATTCTGCTGTCATCTGATAGTGGAATATGAGAAAAACCTGAAAGACTAAACCTATAACTTGAGACAGAATTAAATATACAATATTAAATATTAAGCATAAATAAGCTTTATTTAGAAGGAACTAACTTTGCTGTTGTTGCTTTATTCCATACCACCCAGAAGTTGTAGTCATTTTACATATAAATGCATGTAGTATAAATAGATTTTCAATCTACAAATGATTACTATTAATATAATGATAATATCTTATGCTTATTTAACATATTAAATATTTTGGGATGCTATATTTAAGTTATGTGAAAAATGTTTATATATTTTAACATCAATTATATTTTATTTAAATGCCCCTTATCTATTATTTCAGATACAGATTCAAGTGCTAAAATAAAGACAAAAATAACAGTGGGCTAAAGCAGACAGACTTTTTTTTTTTTTTTTTTTTGGTAATCTCCTTGTAAGCAGTCATCCAGGCTTAGCCACCCTAATTCCAGTTGGTTTTAGGTCCCAGATTCTGGCTTGTTGTTTTACCATTCTTAAAAGGTAGCCTCCTTTAATAGTATAAGTCCAGGTCCTACCATCAAATCTATATTCCATCCAGTTGGAAGGAAATAAGAAATGAAAACCACCTCTTTTCCCTTCAAGAACATAATCTAATGTTTGTAAATGTTCCTTCTCCTTACATCACACTGGCCAGAAATTAGTCACATAGCTCACAAGCTAAAAGGGAAGAATGTAGATAGAGTCTTTGCCTTAGCAACTATGGACTTGGTAAAAATATGAGCATTTCATTGCTAAAGGGCAAAGGGGGAGAATGGATATTGAATGATAACCAGCAGTTTCTGCTCTGCCTGCTTATATACAAATACAGCCAATATATAATGCATGCTTAAATGTAGGTGTTGAAATATGTCTGAACCAATAACATCTTCAGATTGGGATAATATTTTAAAGATTCTGGGTGGACATGATGGCTCATTCCTGCAATCCCGGCACTTTGGGAGGTCAAGGCAGCCTTGCTTGAGGCCTGGAGTTCAAGACCAGCCTTGGTAACAAAGCAAGAACCCATCTCTACAAAAAAATTTAAAAAAAGAATTACCCAGGTATGATGGCACATACCTATAGTCCTAGCTATTCAGGAGGCTTTGGCAGGAGGATTGAGCCGGGAGTTTAAGGCTGCAGTGAGCAATTATCACACCATTGCTCTCCAGTCTTAGCAACAGAGCAAGACCCTATTTCTAAATAAAACAAATTAAAATAAAGGATCTACTTAATTTGTTAATTAATCCACCCTCTTCCTAACAGAATTCCCCTTAGAGAATACAACTCTGCCACCTCCCTAGCCACAAACAGAGAATAGGTTATGTGTCATAATGTATATTATGGCAGAGCAGATTCTATTCAATTTTAGATGTTTGCAAAAATATGTGTGATATAGTATTGGAAAAAGTACTAGAGCTATATAACTACAGTGGAGATTGGGTCATAAGTCCACAAGTGAATCTTTCTTATTTCCCTAAGTTCTAATGGTAGAAATGATTGTATTTGAAAAAAATGTAGATTCATAGAAATTTTGACAGTTATTAGGAAAGAAAGGTAATTGCATATACAAATAAATGAGAGTTTTAAAATCAGAGCTCAAAACATGTCTGAGAAAAATAAACATGAAAGATTTAAATTTTTTTCAAGAAATCCACTAAGAAGTCTCAAAATCAGAAAAAAAAAAGTAGCAGGAAGGGGACTTACGGAAATTATAAGGAAAGTTATTTAAAGAACTTCCAAATAACATACACATTTTAATGGCTTTTGGTATAGGATAAAATAATGATCAGTATCTGAAACTTTAAATGATTTGAATATGATAATTACGGGGTGGTGAAAGGATGCTGAATCACTAAGGGCAGGGCCAGGTGACAGAAATCACACTGGTCATCGGAATAGTGTATTTTTATTAAAGCAGTATTATGTGGTAAAAAAGGATCAAACCTTAAGTGGGATTAAAAAAAAACCTAAAAAATACATGAACAGCAGATATAGGGAGCAGCCACTATCTCTAGGGCTGAGGGAGAGAACCCAAGAGAGGGACAATTTTGGAAGAAGCATTCCCCAAGGTTGAAAGCTCTACCACTGTGGAGGGGTGTAGGTGGCTGTGGCTCAGTGAATAAAGTTTAATGAGGTGCCACAGGCAGAGACTGCTGACTGAAACTATTTGCTGGGGTATTGCCACAACTCATTGAATAAATGACTTTCTGGGATGCTGGCAAGACTGGCTTTTTGGTAGGGAGGTTGGCAATATTTCCTGGAGGGTGCGTGTCGCTAGGTTTCACGCACTCTGTTGGCCAAGAAGCACCCACCCACTTCCAAGCCAGAGAAGCCAGAAAAAATACATTCAAAACAGGAAGGGAAACTCCTCCCTCTTGTAGTGTTCCTCCAGTGCCCTCTACTGAGAAGGCCCAATTTTGCGAGCTAGCAATGGAAGCAAAGTTCACAGGGTCCAGCTTCAGTAGCACAAAGCAGGGATGAGAGGGTGAATTAGAGCTAAGAAGCAATACTTTTATAACTGACACAAATGTTAAGATTCCTTTTTGGCGGAAAATATTCTTTTTGATTAACTGTAGGAAGTGACAGAAATTATTGTAAAGTGTGTTAAAAATTTAAGTATGACTTCTGTTTTCAGCTCTAAGTTTTAAAGAGCGTGGGTATTGTCTTGCCTATATTTACAAGAAGAATCATATGGACAAACTGAAAAAAAAAATCACAACTTTTCATGGATTCATTAGAGAACTGAGGTCACAGGGCAAATCACCACCCTGAAATCTAGAAAGACAAGCATATCCAGAGAGAGACAGGCAGGATCTGCTTACCTGGAGTAGAAGCCACTGAAACTATCAACTGATAAGAACACTTAAATAGTAGTTTTTTGATGAGTTGCTGGTGGCAGATGAGGACTGGTGTGAGAGTAAGAAAGTTCTAGAAACTGCAGTCTTCAGGGGTAAGGGCATGTTTTGGTGAGTTTTACCTTAGAAATCTCCCAGGTTCATATGATGGAAAAACCAAGAAAACTGTCCCCATGCCTCTGTCTCAGGGGTGAGGAGGAGAGATTTGTTAGAGTAATCACTATGAAATGCCCTTAGAATCTTCTCCATAACAAAACCTACTCTCCAAGTAAAAGACATTACTAGAGCTATGGGAAGGGTTATAGAAACAGAGAGACGAAAACTCTAAGAAAGAATCTGAAATAAATTATAGGAATCAAAAACACTGTAACAGAAATGAAGAAAGTCTTGAATAGTATCATTGTTAGAATCCACCTAGCTATAGTAGCTTGAAGATAATGCAGTAGAAACTTCCAAAACATAAATATAAAGAGAAAAAAAGAAAAATAAAACAACAGAAAAACCAGAGCAGAACATTGAAGAATTGTGGGGAAATTTCAAAAGGTGTAGCATATACCTAATTGGAACACCAGAAGGAGAAGAGAGAACAGACCTGAAGAAATATTTTATGTAATAGTTGCCCAAATTTTCCTATACAAATGAGAGACACTAAACCACAGATAAAGGAAGTTCAGAAAAAAATAGTCAAGGTAAATAAACAAAATAACCATAATTCAGCACATTTTAGTCAATCTACAAAAAACCAAAGACAAAAATTATCTTGAAAAATGTCAGAAGGAAAAAAACAATTTACTTACAGGAACGAGTATACATATTACAGCAGTCTTCTCATCAGAAACTATAGAAACTATGCAAGGAAGCAGAGAGTGAAGTGAAACAATTAAAGGATTGAAAGAAAAAAATAGAATTCTTTATCAATTAAAATTATGCCTTAAAAGGAAACAAATAAAGACTTTGTCAAGTAAAGATTGAAGTAATTCATTATCATCAGTTCTGTCCTACAAGAAAGGTTAAAAGAAATTCCTTAGGATGGAAAAAAATAGTATAGGTTAGAAAAATGGATCTGCATAAAGAAAGGTAGAGAATCAGAGAAGGAATGAATAAAGATAAAAATATCTATTCCTGTTTTTAATTTATTTAAAAGATAGTTATTTATTTAAAGCAGTAATGGTAACAATGTATTGGGTGACATTGTCACATGGATAAATGAAATTAATGTCAGTGATGTCACAGGAGAGGAGAAAGGGATGAAGAATATTCTGTTATAAGGTATCTGCACTAAACATAAAGAAATATAATGTTATTAGAATGTGGACATATATCAGTATTGCAAACTTTAAGGCAACTACTAACAATATTTTAAAAGTAGGTACAGAAAGAGAGGATACAAAATAAAATCATTTAAAATGCTCAATTAAAATGAGAGAGGGCAGAAAAAGAGGGGGAAAAGAAACAAAGAACAATTTCAATGCATAGAACACAGTTATAAATATGGTAGATACTAATAAAACTATATTAGTAATCATTTTAAATGTAAATGGTCCAAATATATGAATTTTAAAAATGCAGATTGACAGAGTAGATTAAAGAAAACAAGATCCAATTACATGTTGTCTTGAAGAAATCTACATTAAATATAAAGCCACAGATAGGTTAAAAGTAAAGAGATCAGAAAGGTATACAATACAACACTAATAAAAAGAAAGTTGATGTAGTTATGTTAACTACCAACAAAGCTGACTTCAGAGCAAGGAAGCTTATAAGGGATAAAGAGGAACATAAGAACATGCTACACAAACAGAACAAAGAGTGAACCTTAATGTATGTAAATGTAAAAACAGCATTTAGAAGATTAGGGTATCCTAGAGTAGAATGTAATCTATGGTGAAAGAATAAAATTGTATTACAAATGTACAAAATAACGTCACTGAAGGCTACAGAAAAAAAATATCCTAATAGTAAGTTTGTAAATGAACAGTCTATAAGACTGAAGGCAAAAAGAACTATTGAACTGAGTCTAATACCATATTCTAGTTGACAAAGTTATTTCCCATTGGGGCAAGGATAAATAATTCTGAAACCACTAAACATGCATACTAGAATTGAATGATGAGGTAAATGGATAGCATATGGTGAAGCCAGGTTTCTCACCGTTGGAACAGGAGTTTAGAGACAAGCAAGTCAAGAAGATAGAATGACCCAAGTGTAAAGGATTACAACTGGAGACATCATTGTGGACTCATGTTTAACTTTACATAGATACAGATAGGTATGGAGAGAGATAGATACAGATAAAGATATACATGTGTTAGTACACACACGTGTATTTCCTTCCTCCATCAGCTGAGAGGGTCTAGGAGCAATGACATCCCAGTAGCAGCACACATATTGTCTTAGTCCATTTGTGCTGCCGTAACAAAATTGATGAGACTGGGCAATTTACAAATAACAGAAATTTCTCACTCGAAAGAGAAAAATTTCGAACTGTTTTTACTCTGCTCTGACACCACATCAATCAACACAGAAGACTTCTGTGACCAAAATGTGTGAAGGATTTTCTCCACACACCAAGAAGTGGGAACCAGCTGAATATCCTCTAATTCAATTCAATTTTGACATAATCTGCCTGGAGATACCCTCAGATCCATAGATTGGGGGCTTAGTCCCAAAAGACTATCCCCACCCCCTGCTTCAGACACCAGTTGGAAGTCTGGTCCTCTAAAACTTTTAAACAAATATCTTCAAGTTGGGGTTCCCACTACCCCTACTTTGGATTCATTTAATTTGCTAGAGTCACTCAGAGAAGTCAGGGAAACTTACGTATGTTATTGGTTTACTATAAAGGATATTACAAAAGATACAGATGAAGAAATACATAGGGTGATATTTGGGAGAAGGGGTAGAGAGCTTCCACACCCTCTCTAAATAAACCACCCTTCAGAACCATTCACATGTTCAGCTATCCAGAAGCCCTCTGAACATTGTCCTTTGGGATTTTTATGGAGGCCTCATTACTAGGCCTGGTTGATTAAATCATTGATCATTGGTGATCAACTTGACCTTCAGTCCCTGTCCTCTCCCTGGAGATTGAGAGGTGGGACTGAATGTTCCAACCCTATGGGCCCTTGGTTGGTTCCCTGGCAACCAGCCCCCCCCCCCCCCCCCCGTCTATGGTTTCCCAGGGGACAAAAACCATGACCTCATGTGACAGAAGGGATGGAAGAGAAAAAGGAGTAAAAAAACTCCCTTGCACTTCTTTTATAAGGTCACTAATACCATTCACGAGGGCTCTACCCTTATGATGTAAACACCTCCCAAAGGCCTGAAATGCTATCACTGCTATCACTTCAGAATTTAAGTTCCAACATATGAGTTTTGTAGGAACACATACATTCAAACTATAGCACATATCTAGTACCCAGAACTTGGTTTCAAACACCTTTTTTTTTCTTTTTTTTCTTTTTTAAGGAGCCAGGGTTTCTTGTAGAAATGGCTGATTTTAGCACTGTGGCAGAAAATATACAAGACGAGTATGGAACATCTGGTAGTGCCAGAAAAGGAGTATGTGGTGAAAAACACAATAATGGGGGGATATGTCAAAGAAACAGAGGCTCCAAGTGGCAAAACTTCCGATGGCCAAAGCAGGCATAAATAAATGTTTGAATAAACAAATAAAAAGAGGAGAAAAGACTCATCTTACATGTAAAGAATTTAAATAATTTATGTATAAATTCACTCCTCCAGGAGGTAGAGCATAACTCCCCACTCTCTAAGCATGGATGATGTATATCGCCTTTGGTCCAAAGACTTCAGTAAGGAAATGGGGAGATAGAGTGACCTACTGTGGAAAAACCAGATAACTGAAGTTACCCCAACAGTGATAGATCATGTTGATGGTACATACCATTGGTATATCATTGGTACGATGTAATGAAAATGGAGCTTTACCTCTGTTGTTTTTCTCCCCCAAACCTATAACTTTAATTTAATAATGAGAAAAAAAATTCAAGAAAATCCCACTTGTGGGACAATCTACAAAAAACTTAACTGGTATTTCGCAAAACTGTCTAGATCATCAAAAGCAAGAAAAGTCCCAGAAACTGTCACAGCCACGAGAAGCCTAAGGACATGTAATGACTAAACGAAACATGATACTTTAGATGAGATCTTGGAACAGAAAAAGAACATTAGGTAAATACTAAGGCAAATACTAAGCAATCTGAATAAGGTAAGGAGTTTAGTTAATAATGATGTGTCAACATTGATTCATTAATTGTGACAAATGTACTGTACTAATGTGAAATGTTAATAATAGAGAAACCTGAATGTAGGACTATATGAGAATACTCTTTCCTATTTTCACTATATTTTGCAAACTTAAATCTATTCTAATATAAAACTTTTATTAAAAAACTAAAAAAATTTCATGTAAAGCCTTGATAAATAGTAATAGGATGTATAAATTATAAAATATGAAGGGTTTGGGTCAGGGACATACTGAACATAGAAAACCAGTGAGGCTAAATAAAAGAAGTTATTGAGATAGAAATGAAAATAAAATTTAAGTGATAATATATATCTTGAGATTTGTCTCTTTGTCTATAAATATATATATATATATATCTCAAAAACTATATATATATAGTCTTTGTCTCTGTCTCTTTCTCATCATTGCTTCATTTATAAAAGGCATGCCTACAAAAATCTCAAATTGCTAATTTCTTATTTTGAATAAATTAAATTAAACATGCTATATTAAGTAATTTTTCGCGTTTATTTTTAAACAATAACTAAATATTGTTTTCAGGATTAGAAAATAATTACATGTGTAAAACAGTAACCACATTACATTGCATGGAACACCTGCATTGTTCTATGTAATGAAAACAAACTGCTCAGTGCACAGCCCAAGTAATTTGGCCTCTAAACAGCACAAACTTTACCCTGGGCTCACTCCATTCTCTACCTGTTAGCATCTCTTCTAATTAAAAATGTTATATTCTTTACGTCTAACCAAGCATTGCTGAGCTATGTTATAGAAAACTGTGCAACTTGACTGAGTTCATTGAAAATGCTTTCTCCCTTCGCACAGTACTTCCCTGTAATCCTTTTATTCACTAATGCTTGAATCCCTGTACAATTTCCCAGAGAGGCTATTCCAAAACATACTCAATTTACTGAAGGCCTTGAGCTCACCTCTGCCTCCATCATTTTCATCAGATGATGCTATCATCTACTGTAGTGAGATTAAGACTGGCTGGCTTGAACTTCCTGGCTCTCTGTAGACAGTACTTGAGGGAGATAGAGAGATGCCCCGAAAGATAAAAATAAGAGTAATAAGTTCAAACTCAAGGGTTCATATAGTAAACCAATATATGATATACACATTTTCACCTCTACTTTCACACTATTCTCTCGTCTCTCTCTGCTTCTGTCTTTGCTTTATATTAAAAACTAAACAACAAAAAAGGCTCAAACATAAAGAAAATTACCATAGAAAATTCTCTGAAAATGAGCATGAAGCCAAGTCAAAGGAATTATTGGGGAAAAATATAGAGTTAGTGTGGACAATATATGCTTCCTTCAGAAAAGACAGACATTTGTCCAAATATTGCTGCCATCAGTGATGTTGATGATAGTGATGAAGAAGAAGAAGAAGAAAACTTAAGATTTACCAAGAGCTCTGCCCTGTAATTGTGTTTAGTCCTCTCAACAATGCAGTGAGAGAATGTTATTGTTACCTCCATATTACAAAAGAAGATCCTGAGATTTCACTTTTTTATTTTTTTCAGGATGATAAACTATTCAAGTTATGGAAGGAAGGTTCAAACTCAGTAATGTTTGACATAAAGCCTCATATTCTTATTATTAATACTAAAGCTCTATGCTTCATTAATCACATATTCACACCTAAAATCTGATGAGGACCCTACCTAACTGTAATAAATTAAGGTAATGTTTCAATTGTTTGAGATATCAGTGGAAAAGATATTCAATAAAGTGATAGTGAGGAAAAGTTCCCAGATTTACACAGAGAAAGAAAGAAATAGGTTTATAAACAATTTAGCAAAATGTAGTGGGGATAAATTTTAATGCAAGCCCTTTTCTGTGTCCTTCCCACTTTCTTTCTGTCTTGATCATTTCCCTCTTGCTCAGTATTACGCTTGTGCTTACAGATGTGAATTTTCTATCACTCATTGCTCTGAGTTTTGAGTAATCTCATCCTTGTGCATGTTGTAAATCATGAACCTTAATATATGCTATAAAGTATATTTGTCTATATGTTCTTAAGAAATCAAAGGCAGAAATCTGGGTCTAAATGGGTTATGCATTTGCTATTAAGTGCAGATTTGAAGTCTGTTAAATGATATTTGACGTATGTCATTGCTCTCATGGTTGAACATACTGTCAGCTTACAAATTCCATGGACCTCAGTTTATGACTTCCTAGTATCAAATACCCATGTCTTCCGCCATTAGCATGCTCTCTTTAACCTGTACTTACTATGTTTTGATTTAAAAGTTTTTATACACATATCATTAGTCATGTTTCCTGAATTAAAATTATAAATACCAGATCTTTTTACTGGCTTTCCTTGAGACCTCCTATAAATCCCTGTTTAATTCACTTTGATGTTTGTCAAGCCCTCTGAATTTCTTTCTTCTGTTGTATAAAACAGTGAACAGAGTATTGGACTGAGATTCAGAAGACCTGGGTTCCAGTAAAATTTTGCCACCAAGTAGCTGTATTTTCTTTTGACAATTACTTCACTTCTCTAGGACTTAATTTCACCACTCACATAATTATGACTTATGTTTCATATTCCATTCAATTTATCAGAAAAATTTCCTATTTTATTAGTAACTGTAAAGTAATGAAACAAGGCATTCAACATATATGTCTAAATAAAGGTTCTGTCATTTTTTCCTATTTTATTGTAATATTTCAAAACATCTTTCTCTTTAAGAAGGTATGTTACACTTCTGCAAATATGCCATTCACAATAATAAAGTAAACTAAAATGTATTATACACTTGCATGTGCTGAAAATTTTAATGTGTTTTTGACAGGAGAGAATTTCTGTTTGGATTGGATGTCATTGAAAACCAAAATCTCCGCTAAAATTGCATACATCAGATCATTGAAAAAATTCCACAAACCATCTTTTTATTCCATATCTTTCAAACATTCTTCTATGCCATTCATCACGTTTTTGAGGTGCCAGGCAGTATGGGGCACATTTCTTTGTATCATGACAAGCATGAGTCAGCACAGATATGGCCAGCAATAACTATGCATGAAAGTTACTGTGAACCAAATAAATATCAACCTGATATACACACACTAAATGCATATTCAGCACACCTTTCCTTTTGCCATATCCAAAAATTACCTGTGGCCACTCCAATGGCACCTGGCATATGGGGAAGCATGATCAATGGGAAGCTGGAGTGATGGAGGCTGAGGTCCTGACCAGTCGTAATGAAACTATCTGACCTTCAAATTTTACACCAGCATGACTGCAAGAACACATCTGTAGGGCCTCTCCCAAACACAGGAGGGAATCTTAAGGTCGAAGAATTCTTTGTATATCATTGGTGCCAAAAAAAATTTGCTATTTGTTACTGAAGGGTAAAAAGAGTACATAGGATGCTAAGCATGTCTAAAGAGTAAGTGGCAGCCTGAAGAAAAAGAAACTATTACATTGTCCTTTTCATTTATAAACAGATTCCTTCGGGGGGCTCAGTTGATTGAAATCTTCATTAATTACATTGGTGGGGATGTCTGCTATAGGACCAGGCAATTCTCTGACACCGTGATTGGGATACAGCCTTGCCCGTAAAGCAGTGGCAGAGGCCAGCCCCACTATTCATGAAAAATGGTGAAAAAATAACAAAGCTCAAAGAATGATGGGTGCCTAAAAGCCAAGGAAGAGTACATTCAGCAAAACATTCAGGTATCTTCTGATGCTTAACCCATTTCTTTTTCCTTAACATTGACCAATGGAAGGATTAAATGCCTAATTGCAATTGTTCTACAAGATTTTGAAAAGGCACCAGGGCACCAAATCTCAAAGCACTTAAAACTGAAATCTCCTCATGTAAACAACAGTTGTATTAAAAAGCAAATAATAAAGTCACCCTCTCTTCATTTTTAATATCCTTCAAAAATGTTTCCTACCTACTCCAACCCTCTACTACCTTGTCCCACTTTATAAGTGAATATTCCACATGAAATTAGACTACCTGAATGATTATATTTGCCAGAGCTCGAAATTATATGCAGAAATGTTTAAATAACTGATTTTTGGAAATTGAAGAAATTAACATTTTTTTTAACAAATCATAATCCACAATATAAATTTAATTATGTGTGTGTATGTGTGTGTGTGTGTAATGGTTAAAGAAAACATTAAAAAGCTACTTTTGCCAATATACCTCAACATGTAATGTTGAATAATGTAATTGTAAATGAATAGTGGAAAAATCTAGAAAAAAATTCATAAATTAATTTCTGCAGTAATCAACAGAGGCAGGATTTCTAACTGTGCTCTTACAGGCAATACTATTTTAACTGTGTGTCCATAAAGTGTGGAAATTTTTTCCCATTGTACTACACAGGAAATAAAATATGTTACATTCCTTCCTCACCCCAGAACATGGAAAAAGAAATGGAAAAACAATTTAAGCTTTGGAATTTTAACAGTAAAGCAAAGCTTAATTCTGCCCTTTAATTTATCTACAAGTCTCCAAAATTCTGATCATAGCCAAATTCAATGGTATTTTAAACCATTGATGTTAAGAGATAAAAAATAAATTTCTGAAAAATATCTATCTTATGCCCAGAGCATTTCCTCTGACACATGGGAGAATTTATTTTTCAGTCCTCTTGGCCTGTCTGCTCTGTCAGTGCCTGCCTACACTTACACACATACACAAGCACCTACAAATAATAGTATTTATGTGAGTTAACTCACATCTTTAATTGAAATCTCCCCTCACTTCCTGTTAACCATAGCATGGCCACCCACAATGCTTGTTCAATTCCAGAAGTTTCCTGCTTATTTAGGCAGGATACTGGAGGCAGAATTCATGGGGGATTAACACTCCAAAGCATCCTTTCACCATGAATCTCAAATCATTTTACACATTTTAATTCATTCTGGAAAAGCCACAGACAGGAAGTCAACTGCTATGCCTGTTTTTTTTTTTTTTTTTTCAGAAAGGTTCCCTTAAATAGAGAGAGATTCAAGTAGATAAAATATCTTTAATTCAAGCATATCAAATCAAACACGAGGCATTTTGAAGATGAAATGTTTGAATTTTAACCTAAAAAATTACTCTTTAAAAGAGATACCATAAAAACCCCAATCAGGTTTGTAATTAGCTATTTCAAGTAAAATACACACTTTTACAAATAAACGTTTTATTTAAATGACTGTGCTAATACAGACTAAAAGAAAACAAACATAGTGGAGACTAAATCTGTTTATAATTAAAATCTAAGTGTATATTTTTTCATGTGGCTTACAACATAAAGGTCAACAAGATCCTTTAATTATATGTATGAAAGAATGTAACACACTGTAAATATAAATGAAATGTAGTACAAGTACTTTTGGTTTATGCTCCCTCACAATCTGTGCCGCAAACTATGTTTTCAAGTAAAACAAAACAAAGCAATGCTTTATAAGATATCTAATAAATTACAGGATTAAACTGTCTTTTATATCTTTCCCTAGGGCATCAGAAATTTTGTTTAACATATAAAGTTGTAACTTTAGGAAATTTCGACTGTGAATATTAATATCACAAATAGAGGACAGAGTGCTTTGGTCTGATAAGGTAGCATTCCCTGTCAACTTCCAGATAAGGACCATAGCAGCTGAAATCCAATTTATTTTCAAAGATAATTGTCTTCAGGAAGTGATCCATCCCAAATTGACTTATCTACTTTCCTATGCTTTAAACTTAAAAAGACGTATTTAAGGAAGAAGTCTGAAGTAAAAGAAAAAAACCAAAAATAATTGTATTTGAATGTATTTTCAATTTTAATCAGAATATTTTTAAAAGGAGAAAAGAAATTAGGATTACTTTTTCGGTAATTAGAAGAGAAGATTCTTGAATCCATAGGATACACACATACACACACATGTGTGACAATCAAGTCACAAGTCATAATCAAGAGTGTTGGACAATTAAGTCACAAAATAAAATTGTAGCATGGAAGAACAAATCAGTTTATGTGATTATGTTCATAATTTTAGACTATCTTTAAATGTGATCAAACAAGGTTATATGACATCGATTATCCTCTCCTGATCTGATAACAACTTTTCAACAACAATTTGAGGAATTAAACAAAAACTGAAGCTACCTATATGTGTATATATATCTATATACATACATATTAAATGATTTCTAGTGTATTCACAAATTTGTGCAACCATTCACAAAATTTTTGAACATTTTTATCACTCCAAAATATATCCCTATACCCATTAACGGTTTTAACAATACAATTATTTAAACTGGTTTATGTGTATTCCCACTCTTGGTCTCTCAGTTTGTACCATTCAAGTGTTCTAACCATGTATCCTTCATAATTCCTTCTTCTTTTTTTGAGTATGAGATTGTGGGATGTCACAACATAGTGGGTTAAGGTACCATTTATGCAGCCAAGTAACTGCCTGTGTTTAAATCCTGATTCTCTTTAGGAAATTTCTTCTGTATACGTCTGGCCTGTCTGGCAAATCACTAAACTTCTTTGTGCTTCAGTTTTTTCATCTGTGGATTGGGGATGTAAGCAGTAACAGTAATGCCATCACGGCATTATTGAGAGAATTAAATTGAATTAGAAGTGGAAAGTATTTGAACAGTTCAAATGAATGCTATATACTCTAACCATTTTTATCAATGCCAATTGTTTTAGATCCTGGTGTATATTATGAAAAAACAGTTGTGCTATCAGATAACGCCGGAAAGGAAAAAGTCTGTTTCAAATTTATGGATTTTGTTAATGTCAAAAAATAAAAAAATTGTCTTAGTATGTGTGAAATAATTCAAAGTACTTTTTAAATTATGTAAATCCTGCTGAAAGTGTATAGTAGTTGGAAAAGATATGAATATCTATTTCTCATATGATTGACGACTTTTAAAATCAGAAGCATCTATTCGTGATTCAGATAAACACTGTGTTTGGAAAATCGGCCCACAAATATTCAGTGTGAACCAACAGCGAGCACGGCGATCGTAAAGCCGATTGCTAGAATTATCCTCAGGTGGTTCAAATTAACTGCATCCGGCAGGATGTCAGTCACTGCTGGAAAGCCCATGTTTGTATATGTTCACATAACATTGCCTTTGTTTGGGAGCCAGAAGATGTCTTAGTGAGGTCCCACCCACAGCAGACATGACGCTGTACCCAGCCCTTCACCCCTCTTCACACCAGCGTGAACTCACTGAACTTTAGTTGAACTTCCCTGCTCAGTCGAGTACATTTTTTAATGCAATCTATCCTAGTTAAGCCTAATTTGTATTTCATTTCACAGCCTTGTCATTTAACACAAGCCCATCAAGATAGATTTTAGGGCAGCAGCTAATCTAAAACCTAAATGACACTCATTCCGCCCACCGAGGACATGCTTTCTGTTCCTGAAATACTCTTAGGAGAAGCAAATGGGCAAGCATCTTGGTAAATGGAAATATCTTTACTCTGTGTTTTTAAATTATTGCCTTCTCTTGCAGTGACTTCTTCAGAAGTCATTTATTCTTTCAACAACACATAACCAAGAGAATATTAGCCAATATTGTCAATCTTCCACGAATAGTAGTTTTCTTTAAACAGTTACCATTAGTGCATTTTGTAGGCTTGGCTATGACAGATTATATGTGAGAGCAACTTTCTTGTCAAATAAGAGGGTAATGTGCCTTAAGAGTTTTAAAATTCTTTTTATTTTAAAAAAGGATTTTTTGCATACCAAAATGCAGCCTTCCATTAACCCAATTGTAGAGAAGATAAATCTTAGCAGAGTAATTATTTCTTGAAGTTCAGATGGCCACGCATAAATTTTTTCCTTGGATTCAGCACATTTTTTAGTTATCTGGTAGGAACATTAAGTCTTTTAGTATAGACAAGCTTTTTTTTTGGTGGGGGGAGAGGGATTTCTTTCTTTTCTCTTCATGTATTTCAAATTTATTGTGTTTGGATAGGCCTTTTGGAATAGTTGCCACTTGTTTCCAAAGTGCTTCTGGAAAAATGACTCCTAATTAAATATAAATTGTATATAATAAAATTATTCTATATAGAACATAAAATTTTAAACTTAAACTTAAGCAGCACACTGCAAACAGAATTCTTAGGCAGAATTCATTTACTGAATAAATATTGTAGAAAGTATATAAAAGGCACTATAAAAACATAATGATAAATTAGGCAGAACTTTATTCTACATGAGTTTACAGACTTTCAAGAGTAGGTAACAATAGTTATTATTATTTACTGAGTATTTACTAAGCACCTGGCATTGCAGGTTTTAAAGGTAAGATATGCACCTGAGCATACAACAGTATTTGTACAAGGTAGACTTTAGTGCAGGTCAAAATAATTTTGAGCACCTACTATGTAACAAGCGCTATAAATGTTCATGGGGCCAATCACCAGGCACCCTGCTTTCACAGAGCATACACTGCTAAGTGCTCTGAAAGAAAAGCCAGCTCCTGCGTTATGCAATTCAGAAGAGAAAAAGATTATTATTTTATTCTGTGTGAAGGAGGCAGTGTTTTCAGAAAGACTTGGCTTTGGAAATGCAGACATAGGGAGAGGAAAACCAAGACATCTAAATTACTTTGATTTTGTGGTATAGAATGAGGCTGTTGTTAAGAAGAAGTGAGGATAGGAAACTTATGTCAGAAGTTTAGGAGTTTTTATTTCCTACTTTTAAAATATTCTAAACTAATTCCAAGCAAGACAGCAAACAGAAGTATTAAAACGATACAATGAAGATTTTTTTATTGTATTAGATTCAAGGAAACTGCAAGCTGTCCGTATGCAATCTACCTATGTTCACAATGTAGCCAAAATAAACCTGAAAACACAGTGTGGTCTTAGAAATAGCTGGAGCAAAGGGGGCTGTAAGAGAGGAATGGAATTGTTTTCCCTCCATATACTAATTAATATAGTTCTGATTCCTAGGGAATAGTCCAAAACATCATGGAGATGTTTATACCTATTTGATTTGGTAGACCACAATCAAAGATGCAACAGCTGGCAAATGAACTATGGCCAGTCAATGGATTTTCTTTGTGTATATATCTCAAAAACATTTGCTGTAGAATGTGAACATGTAGAGGAATATTTCCTTTGGGATAAAGGATAAAAATATAGAGGTTTTCTTGGACATTATCTATGTTTTTAAGAACTACCCTTTACGGTATCAGGCTTTTTCAGTTTCCACTTGATTCTCACAAATTATGTTCATTTTGACCTTCAGCTAAATAAATCCTTTCTTCTTACTAACCATTGTTGAGAAGAACTGAAAATGAGAGAGAAGAGAGCTGCCATCTTTTATACCATAGCGATGTCTGCATTTTAGCTGAAAAATAATCCCAGTGTATGACTGGTATTTCCTTTTTTAGAGTTCTAGGATTCACTATGATAGGCAGCATTGTATAACTGCAATTATATGTGCTATGATAATTAATGTAATTACTATTATTATAATGATGTGGGTCTCCTGCCACAAGAAATGAGTTTATGGGTAATGGAAATGATTTTTATAATCTATCAGAGCTAAAGTCATTTAGCTATCTAACTCTCCAATTGCCGAAAGTGCAACATTTAAAGACTCAGTCAATTTTCCCAATAGCATAGGTAAGTTTCATAAAAATATGTTATCTTTGAATTGCTAGGGACATGTTTTTGATACTTTCAGTTTCGGAGCAGAGTTTCCCTTTTCTTATTTATTTTCATTTGTATCAATTTTTCAATTATCATAAAATCAAGGGCATACACCCCCCCCCAAATAAATGTAAAGCACAAGTCCACAGAGTGAGGTAGTACATGTTTGCAGAGATTTCTTGGCTTATTATCAGCCAATCATCTTTAAGAAAAAATAATTCTAGGCTTTAGTTGGCCACATTAAAATCATCATTGAGGCTCTAAGTTCTTGTGGGTAGAATTTAAAATAGGTCTTGAATTTCAACTTAAATAAACCTTCACAAACCTTTTCAGTCATTTATAACACTGATAATCCCCACAGTTAGGATAATCAATAGGGTAAGAGTCCATGCTGCACCCATAGGGTAAAAAGATTTTGTAGGCTTATGCAGCTATTAAGTATTAATATGAAAAATGGCCGGACGCAGTGGCTCCCGCCTCTAATCCTAGCACTCTGGGAGGCCAAGGCGGGTGGATCGCTCAAGGTCAGGAGTTGGAGACCAGTCTGAGCAAGAGTGAGACCCCGTCTCTACTAAAAATAGAAAGAAATTACCTGGACAACTAAAACTGTATATATATAGAAAAAATTAACCGGGCATGGTGGTGTATGCCTGTAGTTCCAACTACTCAGGAGGCTGAGGCAGTAGGATTGCTTGAGCCCAGCAGTTTGAGGTTGCTGTGAGCTGGGCCAAAGCCACGACACTCTAGCCTGGGCAATAGAGTGAGACTTTGTCTAAAAAAAAAAAAAAAAAAAAAAAAATGAAAAATGCAGTTCCTTCAATTTAGAATAAAACATATTTTCCCCCCAGATATTTTGTCCTATGACTAAGCTTAAAGGAAGTAGCAGAAACTACTTGAAGAGGATACATTGGTATGAACAAATGATAAACTAGAGCTGAATGCATATTTGAAATGTTGTACCAAATGTCCTCTTCACTATGATTGTCCTATTAGCCTCACTGCATAAATGTGACATAACAAATTAAATAAAAATTTAAGAAAATAGAAGCCTGCTTGACAAAGGAATCATACCATCATGTGAAAACACTTCTGTCTCTCTTGCATGAAAAAAATGCATTAATGTGTATGGTTTTTACTGTCCAGTCATTGAAGAAGTAACTAGAACAGATAGTATCATTTTGGCCATTGGCATTTACATTAAGAAGCGACCACCACTGTTATTAAATTTTAAGAGAAGAATGTCCATACAAGTACTGTAAAAACTGCACGAAAGAAATATATACTGTAGCAAAATAATTATTTTTCTTAGTGGGAGCATAACTTTGGACAGACATACTTAATAGTACATAAACTTGCTAACGCCTCTTTCTTTTTACCTGACGTGGAAAAGAGCATTTTTCTATTTACATAACCAGTAATTATATATTATAATTTTATTTGGTCCATCAGTAAGTGATGGATAGGGCTAATAGAGCATCATTCTGAAACGAACTCTTCTCTGTCAAAGAATCATGGCAAAGCTAGTAAATTGCAGGTACAGTCTTTGAGTAAGACATCTATGAGAATGTACATTAAACTCTAATTCCAAGTTCCTTAGGGACAACTGACTTACCCATTTTTCTTTTTTAAGAAAAAATTTAGTTTCTAAATTGCCTTGGAATTTTCCTTCTCACAATAAATTGGAAGACAATTGTTCAGCAGTATGTCAGAATGCATGCCCCCAAAATTGTTCTTCTTGCTTTTCCTTCTCACCTGGAAAAGTTGACCCCAAAAAACGTTTTAAGTGCATTTGTCCAATAAGCACGTCTGACCACCACAGCATTATACCATTTTCTTGAAGACAAATTGCCCTGGGCAAATCAATTTAAATTTGGAAGGAAAAATCAGCAAGAGTAACAGTTTGGTTTGGAAAGCTAATCCAGAGAAAATAAAAGCAAAATGATGATGCTCTACCTTTCTTTTGTTCCTTGCTTGCACAAAATTAGAAGGTGCTAATTGATCTTCACTGCATTAAAAAAAAAGCCATCATCCCAGCTTTTAGCATCTCTTTTCCATTAATGGCATCCTCATAAACTTCAAGGAAAGTGAAAACAAAACAAAACAAAACCCTAAATTGAAAGGCAATTGAACCATGAAAATCCAACTTTGTTTAGATTTTTAAAATTGCCTTTCCTGGAAAGAGATCAAATTTACTATTGTTTAGTATTTTGTGTGTACCTTATACCACCTTCGTGTCTATAAAGATAGTAACTGATGCATATCCTAATGATCTAAATAATTTTATTAATTTGAAGCCAATGTATACAACCTGTTCAGGTTAAAACACTTAACTTGTTGAGGCTGAGTTAGTAACAAGGCCCTGGTGTCTGGTTTGTCAGATCACTCTCCAATTCATTCGTCTGTGATCTCTGGCACCGCGTCACCTTCATTTCTCTTGAAAACAAACACTAACATCATTTGCTTCTTCCTAGTGCTCCTTAAAACTCACAGTAACTCATTTTCAGCCACTGCATCATAATGGTAATTATCTTTTGGTCTCTGCCCATTCTTTCAATAGCAGCTCAAGTTTCATATATTCTTTTTACTAACTATTCCCTTCTGTTTAATTTTTTCATTTTTTTTTCTTTAATTCTGATCCTGCCTACAACCCTAGGTAGAGTATTTTCTGATCTTTCGTACTTGTGAATTAATTCATCCTCACAAAAGATACCAGACTGTCTCCCATGTGAGTCTGGTAGTTAAGAGACTTTACTATAAACTAGAAAGTGTAAGGCAAGGTTTAGAGACAGACTTGGATGACGCTTCCTGCTCAGGAGTTCTCAGTACACATATAGGAAAGTTACTAAATTCTCTGAGTTTCTTTGCTCTTATTGTAAAATGACTTTTTGAAAATCTACTTTATGTATAAAAGGAAAAAAAAAGCACATTTGCACAAGAGTTATTGCTATTCATCTCATTCTCACTTCTGGACACTTCTATAAATTTAAATTTCTGTGTTTTTCACTAGAAGCAGGGTGTGGAAGTTCTGGTAAAAAGTACCATGCTGTTCCACTTCTGAAAACAAGACTCATGGTCTAAAATGGGGCATTAATTTTTTTTCCTCCAGCACAATTTCAAAATAGGTTATTGGGATGCTTGCTAAATGGAAAAAGCATACATGGAGGAATCCTACTCATTTCTCGCTAGCTTTTCCTTCACTTTATCTGCCCCCACCACACTGGACCTCCTTGATGTAGACAGAAAAACATGATTCGCTGGTGCTTCCGGGTCATGCATTAGCTGTTCCCCCTTCCTGCCACCTGCTTCCCTGGTATACAAATGACTCAGATACTCCCACTTTCAGCTCATAATTCAGTTGCTATACACTACGATGCCCTTAGCGTAAAATTGCCACTGCATCCTTTGTACTTGTCACTGGCAATACGCCTCCCTTTCTCCCTCGTGGCCTCTCATACTGCTTTCCTTTGTGTATTGCCCGTCTGCCACAGCGGCATGTCAGCTTCATGAGGGCAGAGAGTTAAGTCATTGCTCTACCTAGGAAAGTTCTGCAGATACGTTAGGTGCTCTGTAACAAAATATGGATTCTACAAAAAAAACCACAACAAATTAGATATATCTAGCTAAAAAAATTGACTTATTAAGGAAATTCTTCTAGGACGAGGGATCTGTACTGCAGCTCTTTAAAGCTAGATTCAAATAAACTTAATGCTTTACTTCAAATATATTTCAAATAAATAAAATTAAGCATTGCAAACTCATATTGCTTGATGATTTTTTCTTTTCCTGAAGGTCAAAAAATTAAACTAAATTAAAAATTTAAAAGAATTAAAATATTATGGGCATACAACTAAAAATAATTCCTTTGTGTTACAATAAAAGAAGTGATAATTAAATTTACCACAAAAGCAAATAGACCACTTCTTCAAAATTCTTTCTGTATTTCTTGTAAATTCACTATCTACTTCTGATTCTAGTCTACAGTTTCATATCTATTTCTTCAGTTACCAAAGTTAAGAAAAATACACACACCAAAAACCCCACTGTGTTTCTAAATGTTATTTATTTTTCATGATAAAAATAACCTATAAAGGTTTTCTTCATATACATTTATGCCTGGGCATTATGAAAATTATTTGGTTTGATGTCTTATTTAAAAAAAAATACTTTGCCTGTAATGGCACTGTTGCTAATGGGATTCTAACACTAATTCTATGCACACAAGAAGAATGAAATGGAAAAAATGACTCGGTAATGGTAATTTGTAGCTCAATGTGAAATCTCTTGGCAGAATATGTGTTCCTGTATCCCATAAACAGACTTAAAAGCTGTGTTGTGTTTATATCCAGAGGGAGCAAGCTAATGTATTAGCAAATTATAATAAAGGGAAAAATTGAAAGAGAAGGGATAATGTTGGTAACTAAGAATCACAAAAATCAGAGAAGTGTCCGTTATATCTCAGTTTCTAGGCTAATAGGTCCTAGATTTAGCTAATAATAGACAAATTACTTGAGTATAGTAAGAACAGAATTTTGAAAGCAAATTCATCGAAGCCTTTTAAGCTTCAATTACTTTCCATTAAGTGTAGCACATTGTAAGTTGTGATGCCCTGTGATTTCTGCAGTTATTAAAGATGTAAAGTGCTTGAAATCAATAGGGAATATTGGTTTCATTATGCTTCCAATCCATGACTAGAGACACCAATAATATTACTATTAAAGCTCTGTTTATATGTATTCATTCATCATAATATTGTATGCAGGTAAGAATAGGATATGTCTGAAACACATAAATAGAAAATTCATAAATATAAAATTAAAATTACAGTGACAAAGATATTTACTATTCTTCCTCAGGTGCATAGCTCATGCCATGATGCAAATCAGGAAGCTCACTTACTGCCTGATTCGAGGAAGCATATTCTATCTGTATTGGTCGCAGCCTAGACTGAGGATCCGTGATGAAGCATTCTTTTTTTCTTTAAGGCATGCACTTTCTCATATATAAAGTTCTTTCATTCTTCTACTCTGCAGTCGTTTGGACCGTTCACAAATATTTGATTTTTGCTCTCATTTTGGGGATAGGTTAATGTTGGCCTTTCCTGCCTCATGGAATTTACTCTTGATTATGTGTCTGGTATTAGCAAATAGAATATAAATAAAAGCAACAGGTGTCACTTACTAAAAAAAGTTTTAAAGAGCCAGTGCATTGGTTGCCATCTGCAAAGGATTCTTTTTTTCCAAATGTCAGTGAAAAAAGGGAATCTTCAGCTTGGTTTCTCCAGAATGGGCAAGAACAGTGTGGACCTGAGCCCTTTCCAACCTCTGATGCACACAACGTGAATGAATAATAAACTTGTGTTGGTTTAAGCCAACGATATATTAGTATTGTTTGTCATCTCTGCATGATTTAGCTTATCCTGAATAATCCATTTGGTTACATCAGATTATTCAAATCCTGCCCAGGAATTTCTTGAAAGCCTATCAGCAACACCCCATCCCCCTTTTGGCCTTCTCTTTAATTATTCCTACCCTCTATTCTATTTTTCAGTCAAATATATAAAATCATATCTGTAATGCATATGAATTGGGCAAATAACAGACTGATGAGCTAGTGGGGACATACATTTTAGAAGGTCAGTAAACAGACTTAGTACCCCTCATCCAGAAAATATTGAAGTAATTCAAAAGACCACATCATAATCTGAACAAAGCTCTCTTTCCCTAATTAAAAACTTTTTTACTGAGTGAACAACATTTAATGTCAATAAGGCTATATATTTTTTTCAATTGTGCTTTTTTTCTGTTTAAATAGCTAGAGTTAAAATACCATGCTTATTATATAGACACAGTTGGAAAACATACCATTATTCTACTTATATAGTAATTTATTTACTTCTGATAATTTAATGATATTTATTGCATGCCTTCTACAGAACAGGCACTTGTCTAGATTGCTGAAAATAAGGCAGTAATCAAAACAGATACAGTCTCTGCCTTCATGAAATACACATTCTAATACAAGGGAAAGGACATTAAATAAATAGATATATAATATATCAAGTGTTTATAAGTGCGATGAGATAAAATATATTGAGGGGAATGAGTCTCCACAATAGAGAATGGTAGAAGGAGAGGAATAGTTATTTTATAAAGATTGTTCAGGTAAAATTACTCTGAAAAGTGACATTTAAACCAACTCTTAAAGGAAAAGAGTTTAGAAATAATGAAATTTTAGAAAAGCACAAATAAAATAAGTTCATAAAGGCAAAAAATATAAAATAAAATAAAAATTACCCATTCTCAAACTATTAATAAACATTTTTGCATTAATATCAAGATTTTAAAAATACAAATAATCTGTATTTTTATTAATAATATGTCATAAATTTTTTTTCCAATTTATATTAACAATTTTCTTTTAAAAAATCTGCAATACATGCTAAACTATTAATACTAGTCCTTAAAGGTGGAATAATGAGATACTTTTGTATTGTGATTTTAACAATTTTGTATTACCTAATATTTTAAATCATATAACTCACAAGGTTTGAAAATATTCTTCTGCAGGGTAATCTTCAATGGCTTTACAGCATTCCCTTATACAGCTAATTAGCTAAAACAAAATTTATTTTATTAAGCCACCATTATTGGATATTTAATCTTTCCAATTTTTGGTGAATAATGTGATTTTAATGATTTTCATGATAAATATATAATATACCAGCAACATTACAAGCTAATTAGACTTTCATGGACTAGCTT
Organism: Avahi laniger; assembly: GCA_963575035.1. Classification (NCBI taxonomy): domain Eukaryota; kingdom Metazoa; phylum Chordata; class Mammalia; order Primates; family Indriidae; genus Avahi; species Avahi laniger. The sequence goes on along the minus strand of CAUYSK010087856.1, from coordinate 39,244 downwards.
GATAATACATAGTTTGGCTTTATATTGGAAAATTGTATTATGCATTCTGAACAATTTATATAAAGAGTAAGTATTGGCGCATAATCTGTGTTTTAATTGGGTGTCTTCACCACAATTAAATACTTTTACAACTTGAGTCACTTCTATACATTGCTTATTCAAGCAATGGATGTGATATTTGTTAACTTTTAAATGCTTTGGCCTACTTTGGGCATCACAGGAAACAACGAGTGTTTATTTATTTATTTATTTATTATTATTATTATTATTATTATTATTGAGAAAGGGTGTTCCTTTGTTGCCCAGGCTGGAATGCAGTGACATGATCGTAGTTCACTGCAACCTCCAACTCCTGGGCTCAAGAGATCCTCCTGGCTCACCCTTCTGAGTAGCTAGGATCACAGGCTAATTTTTTTTTTTTGTAGAGTGGGGGTCTTGCTATGTATCCCAGGCTGGTCTTGAACTCCTAGCCTCAAGCAATCTTTCCACCTCAGCCTCTCAAAGTGCTGGGATTACAGGGGTGAGCCACTGTGCCCACCCTTATTTTTAATTCTAACATTTTATAGCACTAAATAATTAATAGTAATGACTCAAACTCTTGCTGGACGCAGGAATGGGGAGGGGTGAACTAAGGAAACACATCAGATTATGTTCATAGACTGAGAAAATTATATAACATGCAAATCTCCTTGGGACCAAGGAGCTTCCAGTGACAGCCAGCCCTCTATTCCCTACCCCAGGCTGATGTGTTGGATGATCTTTGTGTTCAAACACAGTGGGGACTACTTTTAACCTAGCACTTCTCACACTGCACTGAAATTGCTCTGCTTCGATGGCTCCCAATTACTTGCAAACTTCTTAAAATCAGAGACCTCATATTTTGTCTGTGAGATCATTACATGTTAGCTCATTGTCCAGTGCAGACCAGGTCTTCAGGAGATGTTTGCTGACCTGAAATAAGACCACCTAAAAGGATGTCATGGAAGGTAATATGAATGCTGATGTTAGAATAATGTCAATGCCTGCTCAGAGAAAGGCAATATTTGAAGAGAAAAGGAAAAAGGAAAGAATGGCATTATCAGAGCTGGAAAATTTCCTTCTCGACATTTACACTGAGTCCCCACAAGTAGTCAGGACAAGAGAGAGGAGGTTACATTGAAATTGTGTGTATGGTGCTACAACACTGAAAAAAGAAATAAAGGGATGTCTCTTCTCTTCCAACAATGATATCTTAGGCTCCCTCTATAAAAAATACCATATATTTCTTATATAAGAAAGAAATTAAACTCATAAATCGACTCCAGATAATAACTTGATTCTTCTGCTTTCTCCCTCACCCCCTTTCCACCACCTCTACCACTTCTATCTGGACAAGTTAAGGATGGTTACAAAATGTGAAAGATCATTTCAACAAATGGTGGGCACAGAATTGCAGCCAGGTGTGCAAAGCCAACGTTAAGAATTAACCGTGAGGGCACAACTCTTAAATCTCCAACTACAATAAAGTAATTGACTGACTATTCCCTCTGCTGTGGTCTGAAATTTATCACTGCATTTGCCCTGAGACCATCATGCCCGTGGACTACGCCCAGACGACGAATGAATGTGGCATGGACGCTGAAGCAGAAACATTCCTGGGAAGTGAGAATTTCTTCCAGGTGACTTTGGCTTGAGGACTCGCAGTGACTTTTATGGACTTTTCTTAGATTGCACAACAGTTTAAGAAGGTTCTAATGCACTTTCCTTCCTTCCTTTCTTCTACCTTTCCCTCAGGGTCAGACCTGCAACATGACTTTATGACTTTTCTGGTCTTTCTGACTCTCTCCTTATTTTCTTTCAAAGCCATTTCTCATAATAACATTCTTGCACACTTAACCCTGTCTAGCATCTGCTTCTTGAAAGACCCTGAATAACGAAACAATAATATATAACATGAATTGGTGCCATACGGCCCTAGAATATATGGCACCCATTCATATTATATATTGTGAAAGAATGAGTAGGAGTCTAAAATCACGGTGTTGGCCAGGCCACACTCTGTTTGAAAGCCCTAGGGGAGAATTCTGCTTGCCTCTTCCTAATTTCTGATGATTGCTGGTAATCCTTGGTATATCATGGATTGTAGATGTACTACTCCAATCTCAGCCTCTATCTTCACTGGACCTTCTTTCCTCTATATCTCTTATCTCTAGGTCCAAATTCCCCTCTTCTTATAAGGGCATCAGTCATTGCATTAGGGTCACCCTAATAAAGTATGACCTTAACTTGATTACATCGACAAAGATCCTATTCCCCAGTAAGGTCACATTAACATGTACTACCAGTTAAGACTTAAAAATATCTCTGCGAGACACAATTCTATCCACTACCTAGTGTGATGCGGTTTCACTGCTGCTGCTGGTGTTGGCACCATTACTGCACCTGACCGTTGTACTTCAAGGAATCTCTGCTATCCTGCTGCTAAGAGCTCTCTCTCCCAGTTCAACCAAGTGACCCCCAAGTTCCCCAAATCAATCCCTACCACATTGAGCTCTGGTGTAACTAATATTTGCTCTGTTCATATACATCATTTAGAGAGCTAACCAGACAGTGAGATTAATATGTCCTTTCTGAACTCATCAGCTGAGTGATCCTATCTCCCTACTTCCTTGTGTAAACTCTCCAAACAAAAAGTGCACCAGGAAGATAGTGTGGGCAGTTTTCATGACATTCTCCTTTGTTACTCCTGATCCCAGGACTTATTGGTGGGGGAATAATGAAAAGAAGTCCGTAGGTTTAAGGCAAATAGACGTTTGTGAGGCTGAGAAAATAAGTTTTAAGGCTCATGAACCACATGTAAGGGTTACTCTAGGTGACTAATCTTTCCAACACAACACATTGCGATGCCTTTCCAGTGCTGGGCCCAACACTTGCACATAAAAGCATTGAGTATTATGCTTACAAGGAGAAAAAAGGTTAATGCCATCATATTATAATCTTTATCTATAATTTAATATTTGTGTGAGCACCTAAATTTCTATGATTATATTATAGAAAAGGCTTCTGTTATACAAAAGATACTTTGTAGTTGCTGAAATACAATGAAAGATAAATGTCATTTTTAAGTACCCCTTTAGCACTTAAATACTAAGGTTCTCAAACACTTGCTGTCTAAATAGCTAAGGATAATTTTTCTCTGCAGCTGACATTATCAACATATCTTTATAAAGGACATAGTGTCTGAATCAGAATTGAAAGACAGATTCAAAGCTTAGACTTTGAAACACATAGCATTCTACCTTTATCAGGGTGGAACTAGGTGTGGTTCTTGTCCATAAGGAGCTCATCTTATTGTGTGGATGATTCTAAAATAAAGTGATTTCAAAGTAACGTGAAAAGTTCCTTCATTCACCCTCCTAAACCTGCTCATTTCCAATCTCTTTCACCTCAGTTAATGTCACCATTAGAAACTAGATGTGAAAAGAGTCCATATCAATTCCTCTGTTTCCTTCTACCTCCAATTCCAATCTATTAGCAAATATGGCTGACTTTAAAATATATTAAAAATATAACCACTACTTAACTTCCTCTTAAGGCCATCCCATTCCATGTCACTATTATTATTCTGCCAGAATTACTATGACAGCCACCAAACTGATTTCTTATTCTCAATCTTGCTTCCACTACAGCTCAAATAAGAGTGCAATGATATTTCAAAAAATAAAACACACTATGCAACTTCCTTGCTTAATACACTCCATTGTTTTTCCATTGTAATCATAACATGGTTCCAGATCCTTACCTTGAACCAAACGTTCCACAGAGTCAATTGCTGTGTCTCTGATCTCATCTCCCTCCTCATACCAGGTCTATGGTCCAGCCACAGTTACCCTCAATCTGTACATCAAACCAGTCAAACTTTTTCTTGCCTCAGAGAAAATCTGCTTGTTTTTTGTTTTTCCTAAAGCTGTCTTTTCATAGGTTTACATGTGGCTGGCTCTTACTCATCCCTTCTGATTCTCTCATATATTACTTCCTCAGCAAGACCTTCATAAACATTCAAGTAAAGTAATCCTTAGTCCTTTGTGATCGAGCTCTACCTCAAAACATATTTTATTATCATCACAGAATTATCACTGTCTAAAATTAACTTAGTTTTTGAGCTTGTTTTTATTATTATCTATATTTTCCTACTGAAGATAATTCAAATTGTGCAAGGGTAGGTTTATCATGTTGTTTTTTTGTCTTCAGTACTTCACCTATGTCTGGTATATATAAGTTAATAACAAAAAATTGGTAATGTCTTATTTTTAAAGTGTCATATAAGGAGAGATGTGAGCAACTGACTGCATGGGGGAACCAGAGGAGATTATACATTTAGGCTTAGTCATTGAGGCCACATTTCTTCAACAAATATATATTAGAATTTGACTCTGCACCAAAGACTACATTAGAAGGAAAGAGTTTCTCAGCAGATTAAGGTAATTCACATTTCAAACACTGTGAGAAGTCTGTCATTAAAACTGTAAGGATGGCTTTGACAGTAAGTACTATTGAAGTTCAGAAAATGAAAGGCTCATAGCAAGCTGGAGTAATCAAGAAATGCTTACCTAGGAATTGAGTGAGATACTAAGAAAGAATGGACTTAATAAAAGAACAGAAGTCTATAGCAGTAGGAGACACAATTGCAAAGACTAAAGTACATAAATGTGACTCAAGTCAACAGTATATTAGCAAGTGTCATGAATGCATGAATTTTTCTTTTAGTGCTATAATAGTAGGAGATATGATTGAAATTCATCTGAAGAGGCCTTGGAAGCCTTTGAAGGCCAGGTTGTCAAGGAGGTTCTCAATGTGAACTCATTACAGGTGTCCTTTAAACTCAGCCTCTCACCTGTCAGAAAAAAGTCAGCATGTACTATTCTATCTAAAATTTTGATTATTCCAGCTATATTAAGAAGACTGAAAGGCAGATTGATCTTTAGTATTTGTTCTGTTGGGCTAGAACTTTTGAAAATATAATAGTAGAATCAGAAATAATTTTATAAGGCTTTTCCCCATATTCTTTTGTATGAAAATTGAGAAGTTTTTGCTTTCTTTGTATAGATTATGTGCACACACACAGACACACAGACACACACACACAAACAGACACACACACACACCCCCAAACACACATATCCAGGTGCTTCCCAAAGTTTAGCTCCAAAAATAACTATAGAATATTTTATTCCATAGAATAGTAGAGCTAGAAAAGACATGTTAAACTATCTAGTTAAAATCATAGAATTTAAAGGCAAAATTTCCAGTTTGTTAAATATTTTAATCTTTCATAATGCACATAGGGAGAGCTATTAATTTAGAAAGTCCATGGTAGGGAAAGAAAACCTGGTGTTCTGACTATTAGTAACTTCATATCTGAGATAGGGATTGGAAGCTTCTGCCCACTGAAGAACTTAATGGATTATTTTCAACTTTAGTTTCTGCCAAGTAAATATGGAGGTAGATTGGCCACTACTATAAATATGTATATATACAAATATGCACATATATAAATATCTGTATATACACATGTGTATAATATATACACTACATGGTGGTGTGTGTTTGTATGTATTTGTGTGAGAAACAGAGAGATAGACAAATAAAAAGCAAAGCTGTAAATAGGCCACCGAAATGAGTCAACTTTTAAAGATCCAAACTATTTAAAATTTAAAATCTATCTGGATTTTAATTCAATATTTTCCCCTTTTTCTTTGTTTTATTTTTAATTTACTGTCCTGATCCTGTATTTAGTTATTAAAGAAAAAAAGTTAAATTCCCATAAATCCAAATATGTGGGAAAAAGTTATCGTAATATTTTATCTTCCAGGCTGAGAAATATGACCACGTTAGCACTTTCTCTGGACTTGGCTTGTTTGCAATAGCAAAACAAGATCAGCATGTCCTTTCAGCTACAGGATTTTTTACAAATATTTCTGGATTTCCTTATAAGCTGCTGAACTGGCACCGATGCTTGGATATTTAGAACCGTTTTTACTTTCTTCATCCAAATTCTTGGTTTTAAATCCCCAGGGATGGCTTGAATATGGTGGATTTATTTATTAATTTCAGCATATTAATATAAAGGAACTAAAGAACTATAAATAAACCCTTTGGTATTTTTGGACAGAAAATATTATAAACAAGTAGACTTAGGGTATTATAGCAGAAATTATATCTACACAGTAAAACTTCTAAATTATTTTTTTCTATGCAAACATGTATGGCTAAAAAATAATTGAGATTCAAACTTACACTTTTGTTAAAATAATTAAAAGTCATCAGAGTTAATAGCTCATTAGAAACAATTACATTTCAAAATATGTTTTGTTGTTGATAATAAAATATGTCCACAATATTAAAAGAGTAATTGTTAACCTGTTAACTATGATGAAGTTTTAAAAAAAAAAGTCAAATGATTTTCCCTTTTTCTCTGTTAGATAACCTCAGTGCCCCCGGATGTCTACCAAATTCTAAAAAGGTTGGTGGCAAATCACTTAAGTGTTCCACCTTCCAATTAAATGAAATGAAGTTTTCAGGATGATATAATTTCTCTGGTTATAGGTTATCATAGCTGAGGAAACAGCATATCAATGGTATTGTCAACAGACCATCAATTTGTGCTCTGTTGGCTGTTTGTACAAACGCAAAGGTGAAGAACAGATGAGATGGAAGAGTGAGACAAGTTGCAAGATCAAGTTCTCCACTCTGCTTGCTCAGACAAACCTCAGTTTCCATGAGGGAAGGGTAGAATTTGTACTCAGTAATCAGCAGTTAAAAGTTTGAGATACTAAAAGAAATTTTTAAAAATGTATTTTATTAGTATATATACCTTTCAGGCAGTGAGAGAGACGGTTTGTAACAAAAATGATGAATACCAATTATTGAGTCTCTCAGTATTCTGTTGTCCATAGGTCTTCCATGCATTTTATCACATTTAATATTCTCAACAAAGAATTAATATTATCAGTAAGGAGATATACCTTAATGTCTTCATGTTATGGATAAAGAGACCGAGTCACAAATTGTTTATCATTACCGAAAAGTGTAAGAATTCAAACCTAGCTCTTTGTAATGCCAAAAACAATGTTATTTCTGCCATACTACACAGTCTCTTAGGAAGCACAGATACTAGTGAAAAATGAAAATGTAAGCTAATCACCTGGCCAGACTTTTCTCTCTGAAGCCAAGATTTATGTTAGAATTAATATGTTGACTAAATGTGACTGGGAGTTATGCACATATAGCCTAAAACAAACAGTAATGACAGAAATAGGTGAGTTTTCCATAGTTTAAACATTTTTTTTGTTGATGGATAAAAAATTATGATTATTTATCTTGGCCAGAATCAATGAGTCAGCCATTAGTATAATGGTATTGAATTCTTAACTCTCAGAGAACAGTTTGAACAGTTTGGTTCTTTGAGTCTTTTTTTTTTTTTGATATCATCTAAAATAATATTTAAAAAATTGTTAACCTTCTATAATATGACCTGTGAGGTATCTTTTTCTATACGGTGATATTGCAGGGCATGATCAAATGTATCTGATATTTTAGGAGGGCAGAGTCCTCAGCAGAAGATAAGTTCATGTACATTATTATAACATACATTTTTTTCTGAATAGTGTTAAATACGCTTAATTCTACTGTATGTCTCAAAAAGTGACGGAAATTGTTCAAGTTACTCAAGTTCAGTTCTGAATTTTTTGTTGTCCATTTAACTTATGCTAGATTCCTGATAGGATGAGAGAAGAAATATGCCCTTCCTTGGGAAACTCCTGCAGTGTTACAAAAACATGACTATGGCAGAGGTTGTAAGTTAACTTTGAAAGTACGCAGATAAACTTTGAATTATTTGTCTGTGAAATTCAAAACATGTGTGGGTAGCTGATTGTTGGACAGCTACTCTAAATCTTTAGTTCAGTATCACTGAGCAATGCCCTCGGTGATGTGGAGAAATTAAAAGGTAAGATTTCTGCTTACTGGAAATAAGTCATGAACTGGCTTTGCATGTCTCTATTTTGGTCTGGCATGCACATTTACTGGAAAGCTTAATAGTAACCTCTACAGAAATTCACAATCAGGAAATGATGTGATATTATTTCCATTTCAGATATTGGTCTAAATGGTACGATAATGATACTTGCTGATCCCATGAGTAAGTGTATGTTTTGTGTGTGTGTGTGTGTGTGTGTGTGTGTGTGTGTATGTGTGTAGATTGCAAGGATACATCTATGTGTGTATTTCAGAATGCCATGATCCCAAAATTGCATCTATATGGAGATGGGCAAAACACAACAACTTTTTGAGGCATTTGAACAAATTAATAATTAGATACAGTTAATTTTTTTAAAAAAGGATATTTTGTGAGTTTTAATTTTGATTTATTTTGGGATTTATTTGAACAGTTTGATACACATAGAGAGCATCATAAATATAGAGTTAAAATCAGGGATTCTCTTGGCCTGTGTAGTCACCACCTGATTATATGAATAGTCACATGAGGGAAACTTCTTAACATGTACAATTTCATTTGCCTGGTTTCTTAGTCCTATTTGGTGTAAATTCAGATTTTGTTCACTGTCACTCCCCCCTACAAAATAAAATTGTCCAGAATGAGCCAGATTCATAGATCCGTTAATCTCTAAAGAAGTTATATCTTTTTGTTGTGTTTCCTGCAAAAGCTTAGATTTGTGCTTATGAGCTTAGTATGGATTTTTTGAGCAGTAGGCCTTTTATGACAAAACAGGCTTAGACAGGAATAATCAGCAAGCCGTGTCTCAGAGAAAAAAGATCAGGACAGCATAAGAGAGCCCAAGGACATTCCTTTACCTGATCACATCCCAATCATTCTCCTCCACTGTTTTTCACTCGTGTGTCAAATATGTTAAGACTGCTGATAAATTCTAGCAGAGTCTTCACTTGGATAATTTGTTCCAGAGAAAATCCAAGTTGTTTAAAACCTCCCATAGAAGTCAAAACACCAACAACTTTGGTGAGCAAATAAGCCAGTTCCTGACTTATTTCCAGTAAGCAAGAATCTTACCTTTTAATTTCTCCAAATCACTGAAGGCAATGCTCATGCTCAGGTTGGATTTTATTGCCGATTTCTAAGTTCCTTCTCTTAATGGATGGCATGATATGCTTCAACTTGGCAAAATGAATTTTCAGGTATGGAAAATTAGCAAAAGTAGGAAATGCAAAGAATTGCTGGGCTGAAGATTCAATTTATATTCACCATAAAATACAGGTCTATTAGATATATTAAATACCATTCCTAAATTTCAGAGTACCTTACACATTCTAATTCTGTTTCCATGTAGGAATAAGAGTGGTCATTTTTGAGCACCTACTATGTGGTCTATATTATAATCAGGCATTTTACTGGCAAGGCAGTTTTATAATTTTATGGATGGGAAAACAGTGAAACTAAATTACCTGACTGTCCGTAAAACTCATGAGAAGAAAATAATCTGAACTCAGCTTATCTGACACTGAGGCCCTTGCCCTTCCCAAGACAGCAGGCAGGCCCTCTCATACTAGAGCAGTAGGCAGAGACAGGACTCAGTATTGATTTTTCCTGCTCTCGAAAATTAAATGAAGAAGTGTTATTTCAGAAGTGTCTACTGGAGGGGGAGTGGGATTCTCGAGGTCACACAGACAAAACATAACTATATCGCACCTGTTCCTTCCTTCATCCACCTTTTCCATTCAAATCTAAAACCCAGATCACTTTAAACTTTAGAAATTCTGGCACTAAGAGCACATGTAGTCTGTAATAAATAACCTAAACATCTGCGGTATCAAAAATGTTGTTTTGTAGTGCTTTTGTTGTGTAGTGATTGTCTCCAAATGAAGGACCCTTTGCTAAGTTCTCTTTACATATCCCACTCCACTCTAGCTCCCACAGTGGGTGTACAAGAGACACATAATAAATGAAATAGATATTATTTGTGTAATATAAGCAATATAAGTGCTTTTGATAATTGTATATAACTGTTATTACTGTATAAAAAGAAATAAATTAAGAAAAAATAATTGCTTGTTGCAACTGTGCTGCTAATATCTGGTGAGGTCTTAGATGCATCATATACATTATCAAGACTTCAGTTTTCTTGTCAATGGATGGAAGTTTTATTGTATTTCTTATTCCTATGAGAAGTGTCAATGAGAAATAATGGTGAATGTTTGTGTCCCTCTAAAATTCATATGTTGAAATCTAATCCTAGATGTGTTGGTATTAAGAGGTAGGACTTTTGGGAAATCATTGCATCATGAGAGGAGAGCCCTCGTGAAGGGCATGAGTGTCCATATAAAAGAGGTCTGAGAGAGCTTATTTTCCCCTTTCCCCATGTGAGGATGCAGCCAGAAGGTACCATTTATGAGACAAAAGGGCCCTAATCAGACATCAAACCTGCTGCTGCCTTGATATTAGAACTCTCAGCGATAAATTTCTGTGAGCGATAAATTTCTGTTGGTCATAAATTACCCAATCTATAGTATTTGATTATATAGCAGCTCAGATAGACTAAGACACTCATCATTGTTCCTAGCATTAACATTATCAGCCCATCTGACTTTTCTAATTTAATCATATCCAATTTGATTCTTTTCATAATATAAATAAGAAGGGGGAAATCCAAATGTTTTCCAGAATGTACATTAGATGTTAGCACAATTATCAGGCCGTGTTTATTTAATTCAGGGTGCTAATCGTGTGTCTATGTACAGGTCAGTTCATTATTTTGAGTTTCCATTTCTACCTAGGTAATATGGAAATAGTAATATCTTTCTTTCTAGTGTATAAATAAAATAAAACAATTAGACAACAACTAGCACTGCACCAAAGAATTTGTTTTTTTCTTTCTTCTTTGGAAGGAAAAAAAATCACTGAAAAAATTAAAAACGTTTTCTTTGTATCTCTGTATCCATGTGTGTTAATTTATCTCAGATTTGTCTTCTTCTTATTGTAATTATTTATAAGGTTACTCCTTAACTTTCCCATGGCTTCTCTTTTTTTTAATCTAATTTTCATACATTCCTTAATTTTTTAGCTATTTAATATTTAGTTCCTTAAATTTTTGGTTATTTAATATTTTTATATATGCTATCTCTCTTTCTAGAACATTAATCCACATGAATTAAAACTCATCTAAATATCTCTATGGTATTCTTTCTTCAACAAATTTCTTAATTTTTATTGTTCTTTTCCTCGAATCTTTCAGAAAGTTTTCTTTCCAAGATTTTGTATTTATAGGAACAATAATCAAATGCTCTTCTTAAACTGGAACAATCTGCATAGGCATATCTTATGTGTCTCTGAAGCCTGACTTTATTCTATCTTGCCAGCTATTTCCAATTTTATAACAAAACACTTGACAATTGATTTGATATACCATGGCTTGCCACTGGTAAAAATCCCACTTCAGAATTCAACACCATTCTGTGATTTTTCTTTTGCATTTTAAATACTCTACACTTTCAAAAATAATCTTCTAATCTAGTCCATTATCATGTGCATTTTTCACAGAACTACAAGCCCCTATTTTCATCTTTTTCTAGTACAACACTAAGAGTTAACTGCAATGAAGTTGCTTTCTTCACTGAGTTAACACATTTACTGCAACAAAAAGGAAGGCTTTGTTCTTGGCCCTTCCTGCTCCACACTCACCCAGTCACTGGCCTTCCCTCCATGTCTCTGTCTCCATAGGTATCCGGTCCCCAAATTTAGGAACAAAATCTTTAGTATTGTCTATTTCCCTGGAATGAATTGACCATTTTTATCTTCCAAACAACAGAACAAAATGATAATTGAGATTTTCTATAAGATGTGATTGAGAAGTAATAATGATCACAGACATTTGCAGCTTTTTGCCTCTAAAATGTCAACAAATTGGATCATATTTATGTACTATACTATCCATTTTCATTGGTATATGTGCTATTGTATAACTGCAGTTCAAATCCTCTTTTCTCTTTTTTCTTTTCTTTATTTACTTTTTTCCCTCTTATTCTTTCTTTCCTCCTTCCCTTCTTTCCTTCCTTCCTCTTTAGTTCTCTATCCCTCTCTTCCTCCCTCCTTTCCTTCCTTCTTTCTTTCGTTCTTTTTCTTTTTTTTTTCCTTGCTTTTCTTTCTTTTTTTAATATGCGTGGGGGTATGTTTGTGAGCACACACATGCATTTTGCTCATTGGTCAAAGCAACGTAACTACAAAGATTCTCTAATTAAATTAAAATAGATTCAAGAATAAAGTAATGAACAGAAGCCCAATATCCTGAGTCTTTAATGAAAAGTATATTATGTAATTTATATAATTCTTCAATGTTTCCATTTGTATTATTACTGAGTTTTTGGAGTTCAAGTGTTAACCCTTCATACTACTTTTGTAACAGAATAGATGAGAATGTAATGACGTAGGATTGGAATGCATTATACATAAAGGGATTAAACATTTTTCAAAGAGCCAAATACTCATATAATCTCTCCTAAATGATAGTTGGAGATTTCTTTTTCCAAATTAACTCTCATTTTAAAAACAAGTCAAGCAAATTCCAATGTACCCATTTATTCTCTGTATCTTGGGAAGGAGATTAAGGATTTGAGGCAAGTAAATAAAATTTAGCCAGCTTCATAAAATAGCATGGCTTGGATTTTTTTTTCCCTCACAGCCTAATAACACACATGAAAAGAGTCATTTTATAATCAATCTCACACACTTTCTTTAGGGGAAAATCCACAAAAATTTCGACTTTCACCAAACCGTTGTAGAAGGTGTTTCAATCTGCAGGACCTTGTCACTGTTGTTATAAATCACCCAGAGCTGGGTATTATCTGGATCTAAAAGAATACTTTAAGCAGCAAAGCCAGACATCTCTTACTTGATTTCCTGAAAACTCAGACTTCACTAAAGTTTGGCTTCCATTCCTTCTACCCTGGTGAAGTTCCAAAACTTTTAGATTTATATCTCTCATTGAAGACAAAGTAGCAGCATATCAGATTTTTCTTCTCCAGAGTAGAACAGTTTCTAATTAGGGACTTTGCAACCATAAACCACTTGGAAAAATATTTAGGCCAACTCCTACGTTTGGCATTTTTCCTTCATTTGAGATCAGGCTTCCTCACTTTAGGTGGATAAACACTATCTCTGCTCATGAGTGAAGGGCTCCGTTCCAAGCTCTGGGATTTCCAACTCCCCTCACTATAAAACCTGACCCCAGCCATACTCTTCCCAGGAATGCTTTGCTATCTTTATCAAATTTTCTCATACGTGTCAGAATCGTCAAAGGGACATATATCTCAATTCCGGCTCTCTGTACTTATCTGTCTTATCTAGAAATGTGAAAAGTACTATGGCAGTTTATCCTCATTTGTGGCTTAATATTTGTCTTGAAAAAGCCAACATCATTTATTGATGTATAAAAGGCTTTATGGGGTAAAGAAAAGACAATGATAGCAACAGCTGACATTTATTGATTACTTGCTCTGTGTCAGTCACTGTGTAAGTGAAGTATAACAATCTACCTTTAATTTGAGTCCACCCAACAGGCCTATGAATTAGCTATTATTCTTCCCATTTTCTAGAGGGGAAAATTTAAATTGAGAGAGTTTAGGGAACTACCCCAAAGTCTTCCAGAAAGAGAATGGTAAAATTAGAACTAAAATGAAAATTGGTTTGCTTTCAGAAGCTTTGACTTTAAATATTACATCATTTTCTTCTCAATAATTAAAGAGCAAGTGTACTTGCTTTATAGTCTCTGACATCACATGGATTCTACATTAATCAACAAAAACCAAGAAGAAAGAAAGAAAAGAAAACACAAAATAATTTTGAAAAATATTGCCCTCATTGACACAACACATTTAAAGGCCAAAGTAGCTGTTGAAGAAATACGATAAGTGAACTTTAACTTGGGAAAGTTTTACTGAATTCCATAGAGCATCACTCAATGAATACTATATTTAAAAAATCACAATGTTGTCACATTATATGATAATATGATAGCAGTAAACACACTATTTCAAATTATTTTAAGAATATCTGATACAAATATGTAAGACTTATGGTCATCCTATTGTGTTCTGCCAAATCAATGGTGAAATAGAGTGAAAATATACCTCCTTTCCCTGTATAAAACTAGAAAAAAAGTTTTAAGATATGAAGGAAAATAATCTATTTTTAAAAAAGTTTTCTTCAAAAGAATTCCATAAATGAAACCAACCGTACTTTGCTTAGAAGCATGAGGTGTCAAAGAAATAGTTTATGAACCACAGTTTTCCTTGGTGGGCTGGGAAGTGTCCACAGTACTCACATACATAGAACAGAATACCCAACGAATGACAGAGGTGTTCTTAACCTCTTTCCCTGCAATTTTCATCTTAACTTTGAACTTTTCCATTCCTTTCTGTGACAATTTTAAGATCCATTAGAAAGCATCTGATATTGTAAGCACTTAGCAGCTGTAAAGACTGAAATTATCTCCATCCATCAACTCAATACAAAACAATAGCACTCATTAGAAGACAGTGCAAAAAGAACTGGATAAAGGCCAATTCATTTCAGAGGTGGAATTGAGGTCACAAGAAGGATTTCTTTAATTTGCACAGCAGAGTCACAACTGATGGACCTATGTCCATTGCCAGCTCCTCACAAAAGCCACCAGAATCACTTATTGATCAAACAAAGCTGAATTAATTACTTACTGAAATAAGGGAAAGCACCACTTTTGAGGGAAGGGGGAGGTCAGGAATGGATATTTATAGACTTGTAAAGGCTGGGCTCTCGTAGCAGGTTTTTCAATGCAGGGTTATGATTAGGACTGGCTAATGTTCTAGATATAAGAGTTTAGAACTGATGAACACAGCAAGATGAAGGTCTTCAAGAGAAAACTTATACATAAGTGTCTGCCCAGTTGAGTCACCTTTTGTCTTTGGAAGGGGACTATTTACCCAGAGGAACACTATGTGTCCTGAGAAGGAGGCTAGTTGAGCAGTAAACTCATTTTCATGAAGTTCTTGAAGCAGCCAATGAAATTACTGTTCTGAAAAGTTGTTTGTAGTCTAATCTTACTGGGAAAAAATGGGGAACAAATGGTGAAGTTGTGATTCTATAAGCAGTCTTAGTTCTTAGTCTGATGACTAAATTATGGGACTGTAAATAGTTTTGATTCTCAATAACACATAATGACTACATATTTTCACATTTTTACATTTTATTTTTATTTTAACAGTTTCATTGAGGCATAACTTACATCAAAGAACTGCATATATTTAATGTAAACAATTTAATGAGTTGTACATAGGCAAACACCTATGATACCATCATTGTGATCAAGGTAATAGACATATTCAACACTTCCAAAGTTTTCCTGTGTACTTTTGGGTTTGTTTGTTTGTTTGTTTTTGTATCTATCTCTCTTTCTCTTTCTCTCTCTCTCTCTCTCCTTTTTAAGATTTTTTTAAAGCATCAATAAACATTTATTAAATTATATTAATATCTATGGCTTTGAGGTGATAACAAACGAGTTGTGCAGATAGTAATATGCATAAAAATTATCAAGTAAAGCTAGGCTCCCATGAAAAGGTGACGACAATCTAAAAAAAAAAAACAACAAAGTTTGACTTTTGACTTTTAACTACTCTTATGACAGTGCTTTCTGCTTCCAGTTCATCATGTAAGCTTTAGACAAAATAATAAAATATGTACTCAAAATAATCATTTTTAAAAATAAAGGTCTGATTTCAGAAAAGTTAAATTGTGTGCCTAAGGTCACAAGATGGAAAGTTCCAGAACCAAAACAACATCTAAGATGCCTGGTCTTAGACCACATGCTCATTATTACACTAAAAATAAGACCACATTTTCTCAAGGCATGGTCTTGAGAGAAGAATATTTAAGGGCTCATTGTATTGATATAATAACAGCGGGGGGAAAATTTAAAGTAGTTTAAATAGATAGCAAAGTATATTATGATTCCTCTGATGTAAATATACTCCTACATCCCTTTACTAATAAGTTTTGAATTTTAGCTATTAGTTATTCTTAAGATCTTTCTATACATTAAAGATAACTGAAAAATTTCTAGTTGTCTCAGAAAAGGGGTAATAAGACATTGTTAGCAATAGAAACCTAAAACCGATTTTCAATTCTCTGGCAGTATGGCTGTCAAACTTTTTTGCCTCAGGGATATTTGGTTTGAGCGAAAGACCCTAGAACCTGTTTACCTCACGTGTTCATGTTCTTAACTTGTCTGTGGAGATGATTGGGATGGGGAAGGGCAGATGTGTGTGATAATCACAGTTTGTTATCAAACATATCGTGCATATTTCATAAAACATAAAGTAATGATTGGCAATTAACTATCAGAACCAATCCATCCATAACAATACAAAAGATTCATTGATATCAAAGAGTCGATAGCAAAAAGTCCTTTCCAAAGCATGAGGAATCTATTTATTAATATCTGCATATAAGGATTTTGAGGTAGCTGAATTTCATAGAAGAACAGTGAATTAAAGACTTCATTATACTGTGGTTACTTCCAAGTTTTAATTCTATAATTCAGAAGGCTATTAGCAAATTGATTTTTTTTAATTTTTATTTTAATTATTATGGGTACACAATGGTTGTATATATTTATAGGATACATGTAATGCTTGAATACATGTATCTAAATGTGTAATAATCGAATAAGGGTAATTATATGCAATGTACAATAATCAAATCAGGATCATTGAGGTATATGTCACCTGAAGCATTTATCATTTCATTATATTAGGGACATTCCAATTCTACTTTTTTAGTTATTGTAAAGTATAGTAGAAATTATTATTGACTATGGTCACTTTGTTGTGTTATCAAATATTATTAATTCTATCTAACTATATTTTTGCACCCATTAACCAACCATCTTCACTTTATCCTCCCCCCCCATTCTCCAGTTCCATGGATGTTATTGCAAATGACAGGATTTAATTCTTTTTATGGCTGAATAATAATCCATTGTGTATATGTACCACAACTTCTTTAACCATTTATCTACTTATAGACACTGGTTGATTCCAAATCTTGGCTATTCTCAAATAGTGCTTCAATAAACATGGAAATGTGAATACCTTTTCAATATAATGATTTCTTTTCTTTTGGATATATACCTAGCAGTGGGATTGCTGGGTCCTATGGTAGTTCTATTTTTAGTTTTTTGAGGAACCTCCATATTGTTCTCCATAGTAAATTACTTTAAAACACAATATTCTTTGAGCCATTTTCTCATATGATCCAAACAAAGGTGTTCTGGTTTTTTTTGTTTTATCAGTGTAGGTCATCTATCCATCCTCAGACCACAGTTTGAGAAGCATGGTTGGAAAGTGACAGAGGCCCACAGACAAGATGAAAAATAATGATAAAGTTAAGAAGCGAGAGCTCAGGATTATGAGGTAATTAAATCATTGACATCTAGTAGACAGAATGAAGACATATAGACCTCATGGAGAATTTTAAATAGAAAAATTAGGAAGGTAAAGAGAAATGGAATAGCAATGTCTATATTTCCTAGAAAAAACTTAGAAATAATGTATATTAATGCAACTTTTATCTCTTTTAACAATTACAAGTTAAAAAAACAAAGAAAGCATGCTCAATCAAATCTAAGTAACTTTTGAAAAACAGAAGACTTGACTGGCCCCCATCATTCAAATTCAGGTACATCATTCATTCTCCCCTAAACTGTGTCTATATCATTCTTAAAAGGCAGATACTGCCAATCAACAATAGCTAATAATGATATAAGAATAGCACTATGAAATAGATTCACTTGAGTGACTAAATTTTACTGATAAATTCAATCAAAATAATCAATTATTAATAATATTCTCAAATCAACAAACAAGAATTAATCTGTATTCTTTCTACATCTATATAAATGTAATGGACTCAGATACTTTTGCTTGAAGACAAAAAGTTACATAGATGACCATTCCAGTAATTATATTTAATGAATATTTCTGACTATTTCTATTAATAAATGGAAAGATAAGTTTAAGCATCAAGCTGGTAATTTTCATAAGATAGCTTTACAAAAATATACTATAAATAACTACAAATTCTGTCCTTGCTTTAGCAAAATACAAAAATTGCTGAAGTAAGTGTAAATTTGAAACACTTAAAATATTGTTTGCCATTTGCCAATTGCTCAGAGCCTAGATATATTGAGAACATTTTTTTCCCCAGAGAATTAGTGTGCATATTTGTTTGTAGTAACTAAAAGCACTGTAGTGGTTGAAAAACACAAAATATGACAGTATAATAAAAAGGTTTATATTAAGTAGACACAAATACTAAAGAACAGAATGGGGATATGGCATTGCTTGCTTTAAGAGCATACTGAAACTAGACTGCAAATGCATTAACTTGAATATAAATTAGCCCATGTTACTATGTTTATTATCAAACAGCCCTTATCAGCAAAATTTGCAAATAACAAAAATCATTTGCACATCATGTGATAAATGAATGTACTGGAATGTAGCTTGTTAGAGATTAATATGACATCTTAAAGAAATTAATGTATTAATTTCATGTTATTCAATAACTATTATCATGCCAAAGAGGAAAAGAAGTACACAGGAAACTTTCATTGTCTCCCTTTGTCCCTGGCCCTCCCTTTCCAAATGGCGCTCTAAATTTTCCAGCCATGGAAGAGCAATCAGGTTAAATGAAATTCAATTTTGTGACTTTCCTTTGAGTTACCAAAGGAGACATCTTTCTTTTTTCTGCAAACTGTGAATGAAGGATGCAGTCCTCAGTTCTGCTGGTACAACAGGGAAAAGCTTGCTTGAGAAGAGAGGATAAGGAAGTAGGCTCCCAAAGCAGTAAAGAAAGTCAGGCAAGTGCTGTATTAAGGTTCACCTCAAGCTGATGGTACCTCTGGAATGTTCATTTGCCTGAAACGATACTTGCTCTTTCTTTTTTTTGATTAAAATTTCTTGTTACAAACAACCAATATTATCATGACTCATATATAACGATATTTCAATCAACCTCTCAGAAACAACGGACCATGGGACTCAGATGCTTGAAGTTGGTCTTTGGTTAATTTTCTTCTCTATGTGTTTGTTCAATTCATAATCTCCTTATATAGACTGTTTATCAGTAGCACTGTGGAATTTTTTGGACTGAGTGGTCAGGCCAGGTTTTACAGATTTTTGGAAAAAACAAATAAAAGATGCAAGGGTTGGCCATGAGGATATTGAGGAAAGACTATTTCAGACAGAGGGAACAGCAAATGCCATGGATTTCAGTTGGTATGCTGCCTTGACTAATGAGAGATTAGGGAGAAGCCCAGAGTTCCTAGAATGGAGCAAGGAAAACAAAGAATAGTGAGACATGGGGTGACAGGTAACGGCAGGCCTAAAAGCATAGCAATAATCCACAATCAGACTAATTCCACTCCTTGAGCAAAGTTATTAAACAATGGAGGCATTGGAGGTCAAAGTGAGATTGCTGGACGAGGGGCATAAAATGCACTCTAGGGAAGAAAGCAAGGAGGCTGGGCACAAGAGACAAGAACTGAGGTCAAGAATTCAATTCAGCTCAGAAATGTTATGGGGAAGCAACTGCAATGCGCAAGTCAGGACAAAAGAAAGTCAGAGTTAGGTTGTCAAGTCATTATTTCAAGATTGTTAGGTCACTCAGGGGTGGTTTCAGTTCTTCAAAGCAAGATAAAACCTTTAGGTATGTTAAGAAATTCCATTCGTCAGGACAGAAATGGTGAATTCCACCAACCTACGGTAGAGAAAAGAGAACGATTGAGGTCCTGAAAAGTCTGATTGCTAAGTATATTCTCACTGCACCTGACAGGAAGCATTAACCCTTGTACTGTTTCTGCTGACTACATTTTTTGCAAGATATTGATAGTCCAATTGAGAAGAAAAATACATAAATGTACCCTCACATTTTTCAGATCACTGACAATGTAGAGATTGCATGAAATGAATGTGTTTCCTCAGATCACTCAATACACTGGTAGAATCAAAAGCAGAAAGCATTGATTTGACAGGAAGGAAAATGAAAGAAGCAGCTTCTGCGGAACTTCAAAACCTTTGAACATTGGTAGTTATTCCAACATTTATCTCTTTCTTAACACAGTCCTTCAGATGAGCCACTGTTAATGGAGACATTGGCAAACAGATAAACTCCATAAAGGAATCAGCTGTAAGATTTCCAAAACAGAGAGGAAAAAAATGCAATGCTTTATGAAGTGAAATGTGTTCTTTATCAGATAAAACCAACCAAATAAACCAGTCAATTGCAAGGAGTGGTTACTGTGTATGAGTCGTACCCATGGTGAGAATACGAAACAAAGAATGGGGACATTTCATATAGAACCTGCCACTAGCAGGCTTGGAAAAGGCAAGCAGGATTAATTCAGGTATTAATAGAAACAGATAAATATATAAGGAGTGAAGAAATTTGAATTGTGGCTATTAGTAAGTAACATGAGATTCTTAAAGTTACTAGGAGGTGTGAAATTCTCCAGTCCTAATTTTAAGTACATGATAACATTAGCCTTTCAACATCTTTGGAGGCAGGCACAGCTATAAGTCGATTTGGTCAATGAAATTAAACAGCAGTGGTACGCTACGTTTCTTTAAGAACTTTTAATGTGGCCTTTCAGAAAGAGTTTGATTTACCGTGTTTCTCTCTTTTTATTCTTTTATGGTAACCACAAACATTTTGGATGTGGCTTCTACATCAATCAATCTGTATGCCAGAATGGTGATCACATGGAGAAGGACGGCAGACAACCAGAAATGAGCAAGTAGGAGAAAAGAAAACACCAGTGGGTCACTTTAGACCAGTGGTATTTTAGGATTCTAAGTTTCTACCATATAACCTAGACTTCTCTGAGCATATAACCATCACAAGTTGATTATCTCTTTGTATTACAACAATTGTGATAATAAAAATATAAGAGCAAGAAGATCCATCCAGAAATCGATATAAACAAATCTGTTTCCTAAGATTACATTTCTTTGATTTAATAAGTACATCTTTCCCACCGGTCTCGTGTATATCACAGGACTCGCGTGTGCACACCGCCCCCCCGCCAGAACAACAATGAAAACAGAAAGATGAAAAGAATCATTCTCTTTGTAATGCTACTTTGAAGCAAAGTGAAAGAGCATGAAAAATACCTGGTATCAAGGAGAGATTAGATTCAGTGTCAGAAATATTAGAATTGTCACCCAATACAGTCCAAAGTTTTATATATCAAATAAAATTTAGAAAAAAACTAAAAAGAAAGAAAGAAAAAAGATCTCCTGAACAAATGTTTCTGTCTACCGTTTGTTTTATGTACTAGTTCTCTCAAATATCAAGGTTATTGCTTTCTTTCTCCAATATTTATGGAAAATTCACAGAGTTCTGACTGCAAAGCTGTAAAAATTTGAAAACATAATATAAAACTTCCTAGGACTCTGTATCACTAAGACACAAACACACAGAACTAAACTTGTTAGACTAGCAAGTGCTGCTGTTTTGAGAATTAAGAGTAGATGTGCATTGGTCGAATGAAAGATAAATAAAATAGATGCATCATATAATTTTCCTCATACTGGAATAAAAGAAGGTACTGACACTCCCAGTGCAGTGAAACAAAACTTCAGTCCTGGAGTTTATAGTACTAGTCTTGGCAGTTGTCCTTTGGAGCACATGAAAATATATTTTGACTGATAACATGGAGGAAAACAGCTTTTCCTCATAAAACATTATAAAAGTTTCACTAGAGGACAAGATGTCAGAGTGAGACTGTGATTGGCAAAGGAAACTTTCTCTTCTCTGTCCCTTCTGCCCCAAAGACTAAGAAGTTTACTCCTGTGGATCACTTATTGTATTTTACTTAACATTTCAATGGTTCTAAATTTATTTCATATTTCCAAATCAAATTCAGGAAATTTTGAACAAATTTCGTTGAAGAAGCTCACTCAATATTAACTATAAATAGACATGGGAAATGTATTCTCCTACTTTTAAAATTTTGCCAGTAAAAGAATTCAATGTACTTGATGAATTAATGTCAAATAAAACTTGAGTTGTCACTTGAAACTTGCAGCTTCTTAAGATTCATCATTTTATTTTTCTTTTCCATGAATCATACTTTTTAGAACTGGTTTTCTTATCAGGAAGAACAGAAGTGAAGTGTGGGCACTATGTTTATATGATACCAAGAATTATTGGGTTCTGTGGTAGGAGGTAGAAATTTTTTTCCTTAAATAAAAATTATTAAGATTGGTAAGTGGTCACTGAAGAAGATAGACTTGTAGAAATATAACAAAAAGATATAGAAAATATAAGAACAAGTTAAGGAATAAGAAAAAGTGAACATATCAACCCGAATAGAGTTCCAGAAGGAAAAATGGAGAAGGAAAAAAAAGCAATATTTTAAAAGATAATGGCTGATGATTTTTCAGAACTGATGAAAGTTGCATATTCTCATAATCAGGAACTCAGCTCAACCTAAGATTTATAGATTAACATAAATCCTCAACTAAACTAAACTTCTATCAATGAATTGTCTGAATATCAAAGAAAAAGAGAAGACCTCAAAAGAAAGTGGAGCCAAAGAGATTATCTGTGAAAGAATGACAGACTGATATTTTTTTAAAGGAAAAATAGAAGTCTGAGGACAGTAGATTGATATTTTAAAATATGAAGAAAATATTATTATTTCTTATGTGGAAAAGACCTCTTCCCCAACCAGTTTCCACCTTCTTTGCCTAGAACACTGCTAGATTGTATTTCCTTATCTCTGTTGTAATTAGGTCATACAGTCTGAGTAGTTCTGGTCAGTGGAATATTGGACCAACTGAGGTAAACCACTCTGGATAAAGCCTTTCATGAAGTAAACTTTTTCCATTCTCTTCTTCTCTTTCCATTAGCTTCTTGCAGATACCGTCAAGACCCTAAAGAACATAATAGTCAAAAAATGGAATGAGCTTCCGTTGCTGAACACACATTTGGAGATCTACCTGTCAATAAAGGACATATAATTTGGACTATTAGTTAATTTTTGTTAGATTTTTTCATAAATATTTTTAAAATCTAGATTTGTGTAACCAAGTTAATCTATCATTTAAAAAAGAGTAAACACATGATGGCTATATAAAAACATAATATTTATTATGAGTATTTACAAAAATATTAATAATTAAAAGATTGGATTCATTCTATTGAATGAAATAGAAGTTAAGAACTTATGTATTTTAAGTTTTAAATTTTTTAAATTGGGAGGATAATATAGTTGTTAAGAGTAGGAGACTGAGAGACAGGGCTGAGACCAGATGCAGGGGCTTGCAGATTGGGTGCAAGTGTTAAACGAAACAACCTTCAAGCAGAGGCTAATTAGAGGGGCTGATAACTGAGGCAAGAACCACCTTTGACCAGCTTGTCATCTGTCTCTGTCACCTTACATGAACTTTGGCTAATTACAAATATCATTTACATTGCAGTTTTAAAATTTCTCCACTGTTGAATTCACCATGACAGTTCCAAGGCAACTGTATAAAATATAAAAACTGGAGGGAACCCAATTCTTAGAATTACTACCCAAATTCTTAGTAAAAGTCAATGCTTTACTCTTGAATATTCCTCCCCTCAATTAGCAAGACTTCGAAAGATCAAAAACTACTTCTTTCCAGCTTGCCTGCTCTCTGCTTTGAGAGTGTACTTTCACTTTTAATTGAAAAAAGCTGTGGCCTGATGTGGTGGCTCACACCTGTAATCCTAGGACTCTGGGAGGCCGAGGAGGGAGGATCACTTGAGATCAGGAGTTCAAGACCAGTCTGAGCAAGAGCGAGACCCCATCTCTATAAAAAAATAAAAAATTTAGCCAGGCATGGTGTGACACACCTGTAGTCCCAGCTACCCAGGAGGCTGAGGCAGGAGGATCACTGGATCCTGGGAGTTTTGAGGTTGCAGTGAACTATGATGTTGCCACTGCACTCTAGCCAGAGTGACAGAATGAGACTCTCTCCAGAAAACAAAACAAACAAACAAAAAACCCTATTGCTTGCTTGCCTTACTTGGTGTGTCCTGAAATTCTTCTCCTGGTGATCACCAAGAATTTGGAGAAGCCTCCACTTGGAAGCCACTAACACAATGAGACATTGCTTTTCTGTTTAATAAATATTATTGAGAACTTACTAGGTTCTAGACATTGTTTTAGACATGGAATATAGCACTTAATCAAATAGGCATTTTCTTTGTCTGCATGGGACTAATACTCTAGTTGCAAACTATTCTAGTTGCAATCCATGAAAATAATAGAAATAGAATGTATAACTTCAAATTAATAGATGATTGATGACATGAATTGAAATAAAAACTTATAATCATTTCAATCTATATAAATATACAACCAAAAAAAGAGAGAGAAAAAATAGAAAAAGTGGGGCAATTATGAAAGACTAAGCAAATAGGCCAACAATTTTCAAAACATCAGCAATCATAATAAATATAAATAACTAAAACCTTCAATTGAAGAATAAAGGTTCTCTGAAAGGGAAATTTATAACATTAAATACCAATTTTCTAAAAGAAGAAAGATCTTAAATAAACAACCTTATGTTACAAATCAAGGGACTAGAAAAGGAAAAACGAGCTAAAAGTTAGCAGAAGGAAGGAAATAACAAAGATCAGAGCAGAAATAAATGAGATAGGGACTAGAAAAGCAACAGAAAAAAAAAATCAATGCAATTAAGAATTGGTTATTTGGAAAGAAAAAATAAACAAAAATTTATCTAGACTGAAAAGAAAAGAGAGAAAACTCAAAGAAATAAAATCAGAAATGAAAAAGGAGACATTACAACTGATACAACAGGAATACAAAGGATTATAAGAGATTATTATGAGTAATTATATACCACAAATTGAATAATTTAGAAAAAAATAGATACATTCTGAAAAACGTATTTAGTTTCCAGCAAAGAAAACATCAGGATCTAATGGCATTACGGCTGAATTCTACCAAACATTTATAGAAGAACTAACACCAATTCTTCTCCAACCCTTCCAAAACATGCAAGAGGAAGGAATCCATGCAAACTCATTTTATGTGACCAGCATTACCCTGGTAACAAAGCCAGACAAGGACGCTACAAGAAAATTATAGGCCAATGTGCCTAATGAGCAAAGATGTAAAATCCCTCAACAAAATACTAGCAAACAGAATTCAACAGCACATTAAAAGAATCATTTCCCATGATCAAGTGGTGTTTAACCCTGGGATACAAATTAATAAATATGCAAATCAATAAATCTGATACACTCCATTAATAGAATAAAAGACAAAAACACTTGATCATCTCATTAGATAAAGAAAAAACATTTGACAAAATTCAATATGGTTTCACAATAAAAACTCTCCATAAATTAGATATAGAAGAACTGTACCCCAGCACAATGAAAGCCATATATGACAAGCCTACAGCTAACATACTCAACAGGGAAAAGTTAAAAGCTTTTATTCTAAGATCAGGAACAAAATAAGAATGTCCAGTTTTACTACTTTTGTTCAACATAGTAATGGAAGTTTGTGCCAGAGTAATTAGGCAAGATAAAAACATAAAATGCATACAAATAGAAAAAGAAAAAGTGAAATTGTCTCTGTTTTGGCTGAGATATGATCTTATATACAGAAACTGTAGATTCCAACAAAATTTAGAACTAAAAATTTATTTCAATAAATTTGAAGAATGCAAAATCAACATTCACAAATCCATAGTGTTTCTATATGATAACCATGAACCATCTGAAAAAGAAATCAAGAGAACAATCCTATTTACACTAGCAACAAAAACAATGAAAATGCTTAGGAATAAATTTAACCATGAGGTTATACTGGGACCTATAAAACATTGATTAAAGAAATTGCAGAAGATACAAGTAAATGGAAAGACATCTGGTGTTCTTGGATTGGAAGAATTAATAGTGTTAAAATGTCCCTAGTAACCAAGCAATCTTCAGATTCAATACAATTCCTATCAAAATTCCAATGTCATATTTCATAGAAAAAAAATCCTAAAATTCACATGGAACCACAAAATACCTTGAATAGCCATGACAATCATGAATAAAAAGAACAAAATTAGAGGCATCAACAACCAAATTTCAAACTACATTACAAGGTAATAGTAATCAAAACATCATGCTATTGGCATAAAAATAGACACATCAGCCAATGGAACAGAATAGAGAGCCTAGAAATGAACTGACACTTCAGTCAATGGGTTTTTTACAAAGGTGTCAAGAACACACAACAGGAAAGAGACAGATTCTTCAAGACAGTGTGTTGGAAAAAGTAGATATTCACACGCAGAGGAATGAAACTGGATCCTTATCTCACATCATGTACAAAAATCAACTCAAAATGGATTAAAGACTTAAACATAATGCCTAAAATTGTAAAACTACTAAGAGAAAACATAAAAGTTTCATGATATTAGAGTAGGCAATGATTTTTTTGAATTTGACCCCAAAACGGAGGAAAATAAAAGCATAAATATACAAATGAGATCACAACAAATCAAAAAGTTTCTGCACAGCAGAGGAAACAATCAACAGAGTGAAGAGACTACCTATGACACTTAAAAAACAAACATTGGATAAGTTAATATCCAAAATATATAAGCAACTCAACTTCATGGCAAGAAAAGAAACAATTCAATTTTAAAATGGCCCAAATAGACATTTCTCTTAAGAAGATGCAGAAATGAGCAATACATATATAAAAAAATTTTCAACATCACTAATCATTAGGGTAATGCAAATTAAAACTACAATGAGATGTCACCTTATACCTGTCAGAATGGCTATTGTCAAAATAGACAAAGGATAACAAGCGTTGGTAGGGATGTAGAGAAAAGGAAACACTTGTACCTTGCTGGTGGGACTGTAAATTAGTACAGCGATTATGGAAAACTGCTCGAAGGTTTCTCAAAAACTCAAAGTAGAATTACTGCGTGATCTAGCAATCCCACTTCTGGGTATATATTCAAAGTATTTAACAATATTGTATAGTGGCTCACACGGAGAAAAAACAATGAATGTCAGCTATTTTTACTGTTTTATTTTTTTTTTCCTACTTTGAGATGCCACATTTCTTAAAATAAAATATTCAGATAATTAAAAGATTATTTATAGAGAAGAATAAGAATGGAAACATTCAAATCATGAGATTGTTGTAAATTGATGCTTCATTTTTCAAGAAAAATCAAATGTTAAAAATATCATTACAAAAATGAATGAATAAAGACTTCTTTATCAACACAGCTTTTCTGGACCAACATAGTTGATGATTATTTTCCTTTATTAGTCCATTCAATAAATATTTGTTAGGATTCGTGCTCTGTCCTTAGGATACAAGGGTGATCAAGACACGTTTACAAAATTCCTGCCTGCGAACAGCTTACATTGCTATGGGAAGGTAGGTAATAAAGCAAGTAAACAGATACATAAATATTACTAAAGAGAAATGTTTGTGTGTCTTTCTCAGAGGACACCTCTCCTAAAACCAAAATATATGAAGATATCTATGTTTGGCAATAGAATTACTATCCATTTATACATCTCTTATTTCTAAGAGTAGGGACTACATAAGTTTTACAGGCTGTTTTATCTTCATTCTCTGGTACAATGCCTGTCCCTTGGTACATAAAAGCATCTGTTGAATGTGTGAATCAATAAATACCATTTGCTCAATTATATTATTTCTCTTCATTATGTTGTTTATTCACAACCCTTTGAAATACACCATGAAATTCATGCAATGCTCAGATAGCAAAGACTTTATGGAAAGTAAGTTAGATAATTTAGAAAGCCCACTGGAACAGAATGGAAATAAAGCAGTAACTTCAAAATGCATCCGAGTGTGAGTGGTGGAACCACAAACTTAAGTACCATACACTTGAACATAGACTTTTAAATTATATGATTAATTTGGAACTTACCTTTTGACACATTTAGAATAACATTGGGAACTCAAGGTCGCATACATCCTGAGTATATTAATTCTTCTTTTCTTTATATTCAGTATATTCTAAATAATTTAGTTACTTCCCAGAAATTCTTATTGTACTCTGAGACCATTGCATGTATAGTTACAGATTTACTAACATTTTCTTTAAATGTGGGAATAATTACAATGTTTCATTGCATGCTAATTCTTCTGTATTGATAATGTTTTTTTGAATCTTTACCATAGACCAACAAATTGAAAATGCTCCTCTGCTGCTATAAACGTTTTGTAAGTTTAGTTGTCATAAATTTGAGTGAACCTGGTTCAGTAGAAAGTCTAATGTCAGGATTAAAATTAACATCTGTATTTCAATAAGTTCAAAATTGCATACCTTTTGTGTATGTTCCTTTAGTAATAAAAACACAAACACGCTTTTCACAAAACACTTTTTGTCTCATTTTCAACATTCTCACTGTGCCAAATACATTGTTACCAATATTTTCTACACTATTTCCTAACAGAAAATCTAAATCATCAAAATAATGTTTTTGAAAGAACCATGCGATGTCCAGAAAGCCTTCTGAAATGTTTTATGTTTGATTTAAGCACTTTTGACCAAAAAGAATATGAATAGAAAACACTAAAATCTTTGAGATTTGGTTTGAATTTCTGAACTCATGAATTTCAAGTGACATTAAATTGGCACAGATAATACCACAGCTAGTTAATAAAACCCTCATTCACCCTTATAAGTGAAATTATGTTTTCACATGTTCCTAAAGAATCCCTGCTGCCATGAAAAAAATCCCATCTTTGTTCACAGTAAACAGTCCTGATGGATCTCTGTAGTTGATACTGAATATCTATGTGCTTTATTGTCTTTCAATCCTGAGAAAAGACATCTTCCAAAGGGGCAGGTGCAGAGACTTGAGACAGCAACACCCAATCCTGCATTAATGGCTCATAATCAGGGCCATTTCCCATTAATTTGACAACTTGCATGTTGTACCACAGTTTAAAATAATGAGCAATCTTTATTTGACTGTCAGTCATATTGATCAGTCTATAAAGAAGTCAAATTTAATGTTCACTGTGGTGATAATTAAGTTCACTTAAGAAAGAGAGGCACTGAAGTCTGGCCAACAAACAATATTACAGGTAAGTTATGAGAGTCTAATCAACACCAGAATCAAATTACTATAAATCAATTGAGAGTTTATTAAATCACCATATCTCCGTTGATTGTTTGACATGTTAATAGTATTTTTTTTAAGATTAGAGAGTACTATTCTCAGTGTAGAAAGGTATGAAGCAGAAGTATGTATCAGAGAAGGAAATTTGAAAATCCGAAGTGATTCTGATGTCCCAGATGGACTTGACAGATTTGTTATTCTGTATATTAATTCACTCTGCTACCTTATCTCTCTGCTCTGAAATATGCTGGGAGAATTTGTCTACCAGTGAAAACATCATTCCTGGGAAGATTTGCCAATTGAGAATAGAGTAAATGAGAATTGCTAAATCCTTATGGTGTTTTAGCTTCAGGGTGCTATGATTCTGGTGTATACAATTTTATCCTATTTTTTCTTCTCAAGCCCACAAGGGGGAGGGATTTAGCAAGAGTGAATTAATGCATCTGTGTCTAAGCAATGCATTTGCATGTATATACAAAAAATGAATATTGAATAAGTTATCTAAAAAAATTCATAAAGGAAAAATCATTCCTTACTTTTTCCTCAATGATCTGAAGATTTCAAACATAATAAGATTTGAAATACTCTAAGCACTCTCATTAATTCCTTTTGCTATACAGCAAGAAATCTGTCTCAATAATACACTATGCATAGTGAGTAGCTGAGCACCCACAGCTCAATGAATGACAAGGATAATGGTGATGGCAAAGGTGATGGCTAAGGTTGAAAATTACAAGGGCAATAATGAACTGCTGGCTTCTAAGAAATCCAAATGGGACTACTTAAATTCTCACTGAATAAACTTGAACAGTGATTCTTTGAAAAGGTAAAATTCTGTGATGAGTGTATTATTTTCCTGATCTGTAAATACATGCACATTTTGTTGCCATTTGTGATTAGCGAACCACAGCATGCACTCAAAGTCAAGAAAAAGGTAAGGAGGAAATTGTTGAAACTTTGAAAGTACTTGATCTGGAAACAATGGAAACTTAACCTTAGAAAATTTGGACCTGTGGGTTTCACGGGAGGAATTAAGCAGAATTTGCCAGTGACAGAATATTTCCCAATAGTGTGCTAAATGAAAGGTAGAAATACTATCACAATATTTTAATGCTGCATTATAATCCATTTCAAACACATTATTTCGTTGATGCCATAAAAGTTAGGTGGTTTTATTATTCCCACTTTAAAGATGGGAAAATTGAGGTTTTTCTTATTTTAATCTCTAAATATTAGTGGTGTGATTTGAAGATATTTGATTTATTTTTTCTCTATCCTATATGTTAGCAAATTTGAGTGATATTCTCCTGTAATTCTGTGGAAGTATTCATGTGCAGAAATACCAGTAAACATATTTACAAGAAGGCATCTACATTAATCTTAACTACTGACTATTTTCCTTTGGACTGTCTGGACTTCAATCTCTTTATCAGAAATTTCAGGAATAAAATACCTACATAATAAATATTTTAATTATATCAGGTAACAGGAGATCTGTGAACAAATACTACATATTCTTGAGTGATTTATAATATTATAAGATATTTGTGAAATTTCTATAAAAAGAATAAAGATGTATGGATTCCCCAAATCACACACATTGGTGACATTATTCAAAGTGGACCATCAGGAATGATCTGATCATTCCTCACATCTCTGTTTATTTGTCTCTCCGGAGTCTAGGATTCATTGGCCATCTATTTTCATCTAATTTTTTCTGCCTATAAATGGCTGATATATATTAATCTGACCCAATCTACAGCCCACTCAAAACCTTCCACTCTCAATAACTCTTAACTGTATGGTCAACAGACACGGTTAGATGACAATTGCTTCTCAGAACTTTCCATTCACTTCTGCGACTTCAGCTGCAATCTGATTGTCTCCTTGGACATGCTTCTCTTGTGGGCTTCTGGAGTCAGAGGCTTTTTTTGTTGGTGTGCTTGTTTTGTGGTTTTTGTTGCTGTTGTTTTGTCAGACTTAGGACCAGGTGATGGAAGACATATTCTTTATTTACCACGTCATTGTTCTTTCAGCCTCCTTTTCTCTTGCTTGTAGGAAAAAGGCAAACATAACCACAAGCAGCATCTGCATATATACCAATGGTGTTCTATTGCAACTGCCACCGTGAGCTCTGTCATCTACGCCACGCTCCCTGTGGTACCAACAATCGCCTGACAGTTCTTGAAGACTAGAATTCTTGTTTCACAGTTTTCTACTGCAACATTTTTACAATCTTCATTTCCAGTAAAGTCAGTAACTAATCAATATCCTACTCTCCCAAATTCTCCAATATTCTTTTTTCATCTCCTGTACTCCTGAACCTCACCAGTCTCCAGAGTAATAACTTCAAACCTCCTAGTCTCAACCTACGTCTCCTTTCCTTTTAATTTACTGACTGTAATGCTCTCTCTGCTACGATTTCTTCATGTCAGCTAGACCAGCAGTGGACAAATTTCTTTTCTTTAAAAGGCCAAGTAGTAAATGCCTCAGTCATTATAGGCCATATAGTTCCTATCACAATTACTCAACTCTGCCACTGTAGTATGAAAGGAGACATGTGTTTACTACACGTATGTAATAAGTGAGTGTGGCTATGAGGCTTGAAATTCATGTTCGTAACATTTAACTCGGTAGCCAGTAACACTTAATGTATGATTTATCTAAGTCAAAGATCAGTGTCTCTTCTGTACACCTTGAAAGTCAGTTGGATTTAAGTGTGGATGACCATAGGCAAGAATGACAAAGAAATAAGGTCATAGGAGTTGATAATTTTGGTCAAACAAAAATATAGTGATAATAGTAATAGAGCACAAAAAATAATGAGTGAATAAAACTCAGCAAGTTTTATAGTTAGAGAAACTTTATTTTCAAAATGAAAAATAGAGCGCAAAACTCTAAGTTTCTTAAGCTGTTGGAAGCCTTTTGAAAGAGGACTTAGGCCTTTCTTGTTGGACTTGGAGAAGCATACTGCCATGAATTCTACAGATGCAGGAAAGTGAATTGTGCCAACAACCATGTGAGCTTGGAAGAGGCTCTGGGGCTTCAGATGAGATTACAGCCCAGCTAACACCTTGATTGCTACCTTGTGAAACCTTGTGTAGAGAAACCAGCTAAGCTATGCCAGGACTCTTAGGCCATTGAACTGTGAGATGATAATGTGAGATGTTAACTGTGAGATGTTAATTCTCATGACTTTACTTACCATGACAAATCCCAAAGTATCTCCAGCCTGAATGCTGCATATGAGATGTACATTCATGTATGTGTGTTGTTTCAAGCTTATACATTTGTTTAATGTGTTACACAGCTGCCCGAAACTAATATAACTACTAATTCATCCATAATATACATTATTAACTGAAATACTGTGCGCTATTCTGTCTTCTAGCCTCATGCATATATATTTCCTCCTCACACTCACTTCAGTGCCACCCTGTAGTTCAGTGAGAAAAAAGGAAATTAGCAGAGATAAATGTTCTACCGCAAAGTTGATAATTCTACCTGTCTCTGAAGACATCTATTTCCCTCTTAAAATGCAGTGTTGCTCTTTTATGAAAACCCAGTGTCTCTACTGGTGCTCTATTGTTGGACTTTCTTTTCCTTCAGTTATCACTATTCTATTCTAGGAACTTAGTTTCTCCTTCTTAATTTAATTATGTTCAAGTATCTTTGATTTATATACGTATATTAGTAGACGATCCCCAACTTATGGTGGTTTGACTTAAGATTTATTGAGACACTAAATACATTTCTTCTTACGGTGGAGTTATTGGGGTACTAAACGCATTTTCTGCTTATGATGTTTTTGACTTACAATGAGTTTATCGGAACATAGCCTTATCATAAATCAGAGAGCATCTGTACATGTATTTGTGTGTGGCACAGATATATGTAAATTAATAAATGTATTAATATTCATATATACACATACATACATATATTCATTCACATATGTGCATAAAATTTCTATATCAATTTACAAATTATAATATTTATATGTATTTATCTGTATGTAACTATTAATATAATATCTCCTACTACTTCTTACTCTGCTCCACTTGGCAGCAGGACTTCTTCAAAGAAATGTCTCTATTCGCCATCTCTACTTCCACCTAGTATCTCCTTAACATGCTTTTAAGACCCACTCAGCTGAAATTGCTCTAGACCAGTTCACCAAGGTTTTTGCTCTTGCCAAATTCAGTGGAAAATTTTCTGGCTCCATATCATTCTACTTCTTAGAAGCATTTAGCGATAATGGCTAGCCTTTCCCCACCCCACACCTCCACCCTTGATTCTTGATATGTCTTTTTTTGGGCATCTTATGACACCAAATATTCCTGGGTTATAGTTGAGTTCATTAACTTCTCTTCTTTTGTTATTTCTTTTCTTTGTACTCCACTGTTAAATTTGGGGAAATTTCTATACTCAGCTTTAGCCATCTGATCCTGTTCTTCACACTTTAGTCTAGGTGATCTCGTTAATTCTCATGACTTTACTTACCATGACAAATTCCAAAGTATCTCCAGCCTGAACACTGCATATGAGATGTACACCCATATATCTCAAGCTATTTGACATCTACACTTGTCTGTCTGGTGAGTATCTTGAAATTAACATATCAAACTTAATACCCTTAGCTTCATATCCCTTATACATACACACACACACACACACACACACACACACACACACACACGTGCATGCGTGCACACACCCCAAACACTAGAAATGGCCATAAAGACAATTATCTGGCCTTCTCTCATTCTCCCACATCACAATAAATGGCTCCTTCTGGGTTGCCAAAGACTAAAAATAAATAAAATAAGATGAACTTATTTATGATGCTTTTCTACCTCAAAATACATAGTCATGAGACTATAAAACTCAATGTGTGTTTCTGAACAGAAAGGCAATGTAGTTATAAAACACACTCATTAGACATATACTCAAGCAAAATTAATAATAAAATAACAGCATTTACTTTGTGCGTTTGCACATATTACCTTGTTTAATCCTCATTAATAACCTCTATGTGCTATATATTTTATTTCTCTTATATTTTTTCTTATGTTGAAGGTAAATAAATAAGCTCAAATTTGTCAGTGACTTTCTTAAGCACACCCAACTTCTACCTCTTAGACTTATGATATACTCACTGAAACTCAAAAAGGATTCTAAAAACAATATTCATGTCATGAGACTAGTAAATGTCATTGAAATAAAACACTTTCATCAGTAATGTATATCTGGAAAATTACTGAAGGCTTCTTCAGAAATATTTTAAAATGTTCAGACAGTGGTGCTAAAAAAATTGACCAACTTTTCCCAACTCAAAATTGAAATAAATATACTCGGGGCTTAATGCAAATTGAAATTATACAGCAAACAACACTCTTTCTTATTCCTTATCATCTTTTTGTTATTGCTCATCCCTTGAGCACATTATTCATTATGCTTTTCCTCTGTGCCCTTTATGCCCTGGATGTTTCCCCTCTCAAAATCTGTTTACCCCAGTTTACCCTCACCTGGAATCCACACCACCTAGCTCAGTACGTATTGAAACTTGTGTATGTGCTGAAGCTTGTGTGTGTGTGTGTGTGTCTGTGTGTGTGTGTGTGTGTGTGTGTGAGTGAATTTATGTTTCATTAACTGCAGACTCAAGTAGCTAAGTTTTGTAACCACACTACCTTCCTAGGGGGCTAATTTTTATTACAGCAATTGTAAAGTATTTAAATGATAGAAAGGGTGTATATATGACAAATAGAAGCCTGTCATTTAAAATTATTCGTATGAACAGAGTTTTAAATAAGTTCCATATGACCTTTCTAAATGTCTAGAATATTGGTGATGGGGTACAATCATTTCTACCTAGGCATAGTCATTGATTTTTCAAGCACTCTGTTATGCTAATGTGGTGTGTGCCTTGTCCTCTGGAGTTATTCTAAGAATCGTTTGAAACAGCGATGAGCAAAATCAGGCCTCTATCAAGCTCTCTGTATAGGAAGGTAAAGGGTTCATGATTTTATGATAAAAGAAGTTATACTCTCCATCAAAATTTGAGAGAAATTCATTCCTGAAAGCAAATGATAATGAGATCGCACGTTGAAAATCTGTAAGTTAAAAAGGCAATTAGCTTGTCTGTCTTATTCACCTACAGGGGCAAAAACAATTCAGTTCTCACTGTTAAAATGGATTGCAGTCATATTGGATTTGAAAACCTGACTTGTTAAATATTTATGAATATCTAAACCCTGCGTAAGAACAGAACACAGGGCACGTATAATTTAGAAAACTTTCATTCAGCTGAATGACTTCAGGTAGAATTTTTATTTTATTTGAAACACAGATTGAAATATAATGTTTATTATCTCTGTTACAAAAATTCAAAATAACATTTAAAATGTAAAAAGTTATAGTGTACCATTATTTTTGAAAATGGAATACAGAGCAATTTTTTTAAGATTAATTCCTTTATTATAAAATTCTAAATTAGAAATGCTTTTAGAGAAATGCTTTTATGCATTTTTTTTTGTTTTAGTTGTCACTAGCTCACATTGGTTCACACCTGACCTAAGGAAGATTACAGTAGATTCGTCATAAACAAGAGATGGCTGCACATGCAGGGCCTGGGGCTACTGATATCACCCACCCACAACCTGGAAATCAACAGCGGTCTCTAGAAGTGAGGGCCTTTTCCAGTTTGTGACTTTAAAATACAACGACCAGAAAGGCATATGCTCCCTCTGTAGATTACATTTCAATTAGCTCAGCACAGCCGTGGCAAATGAGGACTGGGCTCGGCCAGGGGAGGGGAAGGGCAAGGGCTGACCACCGGCCCCACTGCTTCTGGCTCCCTCTGCTCCGCTTCCTCTCTGACCAGGCTGCACCCAACGGGCTGAGCCACACACCTCCCTTCAGCTAACTTGCTCCATGCAAGGCCATCCATGCAGGCATTACGACCCATGCTCCATGGAGATTGTCTCCTATTGTACTACTCTGTATTGTAGCCCACTCTACTAAGGAAGAATTAGGCTACAGCCTGGGCTGGGACTTCAGCACAGACAGATCACAGTTAAACCACTACCTTCCCCAGGAGGAGAAAGGTGGGTGGTGAGGTTGGGTCATGCCTCCTCAGCTAGCGTGGTTTTGTACTTGAGTGTAGCAGTATTTCAGTAGAGACCCAGTCCCACGGGGGTGCAGGGCCTCTTCCTCCCTCACACGGCCTGAGCTGATAGTAGCGAGGCCCCTGGCAATGAGCAGGAGCCCTGATGACTCCCGGCTCTGGCCTCCATTTCACCATCCAGACCTGTCTGATGACTGACGTTTCGGTCTAGACCAATGCACTGGAAAAGGATTCTTTAACGGTGTCGCTCTAACAGGACTGTTACTGTGTGTTCTTGGAAAGCTCTGAGCCATGGGGCTTTGGGTTGTAGCCAAGGGTGGGACAGTGAGATGAGAAACATATGAACAAAAGAACGGAAGCACAAATCTGCATGGCGTATACTGGATTTTAAAAATTTTAAATTAACAGCATGCATTATTTTTAATCAATAAATGTTCTTAGGAACATTTTTTGAATAAGGATTTCCACTAAGTACAAACTGCTTACTGAGCACTTATTATGTGTTGGACCCTGTGCTAGGAATCAGGGATAAAACCATGAGTAGATAGAAAGATGCTCTAGGAACTCACTGTCTGAGCTAAATTTCCGAACCTATTGCTAATTCTTCTAATGGTTCATGTTAGCTACAGACACATAACTGTGATTCTCTGCCCAGAATTTATTTCACAATTATGGCTTGCTCATTTCTTCATCTCTGGTTTCTCATGTCATACTCATTGTCACTCAAAATACTCTCCCATCTGTTATAAATTGTACCTTTTAGAGAAATTAAATTTATTACCTTAGATAAGCCTTTGCCGCCTGATTGACATTGCTTGTGATTCATTTCAAGCAAATTTAGCAGAATCAAATATGCTGTAAAAGTCATCCACCCCTTTATCAGTAAACTTGAACAGAATTTAGAAATATGTGTTGCCAGGATTGACAGTGTGCAGTTTGGATATGCATTAAAATTTTATGTTGGTTGATCCAGATATTTTTATTTCTCTTTTTTAGGATTTTATAGATGCTCTTTCAATAGAGGCAGCTCTACCATGACTCTCTGGTTTTATGGCTTTTACTAATTTTATTGTTTTTTTTTTCTGATGTCAAATGTGTAACTGATAATAGCTGATGAATTATCTGTGATTTCTAGTTATCGCCCAGTGTTAAGGGCCCATAGCTAAAGCATGACTTAAGAATTACTCAATTCGGAGTCTAAGAGGATATGCTTTGTCTACTGTTTCCTAAGTATGAAAGGAAACACACGTGGACTATGTTATCTCCTATTATCAGACACGAGAAGGAAAAAGATGGTGAGGTAATGAACATATTAATATTTTGCAGAGATAAGCTGCTATATCAGGAATTTTTCCTTTTTGTTTTAAAGCTTGGCCAATATTCACTCATCACTATCAACATACTCACTTCCAGAAATGTGGAAGATGGAACAAAATTTCTAAACCTGACTTGAATTTCCACTATGAGAGGAAACAAATAAATCAACAACTATTTTTTATTACTTAATTTGATGTTACCACTAAAGGCACCACTCCTGTTTCTGCTTTGCAGAGATTACTGTAAATGTGCACAATATAACGAGACAGTATAAAAAAGTCTTTTTATCATATTTCTTTCTTTCCGATTGTGTGCATTTGTTTGGTTTCTACTGTCTCTAAACTTGTAGTCCCTCCTTTCATGAAAGGCTTTTCTCTACAACCAGTGAAAATATACCACATTTAAGGAAAATAACACCTCTTTTTTTTATGTACTCAGAGCTTTTAGGGGTGAAAATATAGAAACATGAATATATTCTCAAATGAAATTTGTATTTGAAAAGGAAACTCTCATGTTTCCTTCTCATTTTTGTCTGCTTCTTTTTTTCATTTGCTATCTGCTCATTTATTATTTCTCTACTAAACACAAACTGAATGTGTTGTATTAAGGCAGAAATTCCATTCATTAGCAATAAAATCAGAAACTTTCTTTATTCTCTAGTCTAAAACACCCTCCAAAACCCACAGCATCCACCATTTATGGCTTTGACGCTTACAAGCCAGCAGATAAAGGCTGTGTATGTACGTGTGTGTGTCACAAATTCAGAAAGAAAACGAGTATGCACCGTTAAGAGCCACTCTTGGGTAGAAGGAACGTATTTTCATCCCATTTCCACCATTTAGAGACTTCCTTTTTTTCCTCTTTGAAAGGAATCTCTAGCTGTGCTTCATTACAGTGTGCGGTGGTAAAGAAGAGAGGAAGTGAGTGAGAGGGAGGGCTGGAGAGAGAGGGACTATGGAATCAAAAGAAAAGGTGCTGTGCTGTAAGAAGAAAATAAATTGCCACTTCCACTTTGGGACCAAACACTTTTAAAGCTTGCAGTAATTTTCAGCCTTTATTGATACTATGCACACCAGTGGGGATTTGGGCTTTTGTATACAGAAAAAGACCATGGGCATCACAGCACACACACGTACACTTATTATGAGCTTATTCATCCAAATCAGCTAACATGTAGATCGTTCTGTGTTCACGAAACTCAACTCGAGAATTTATTTATTTGCAGTCTTTATAAAAGACTCCTTCATCCCTCTGTAACAGTTTTTACATCTTAGAAAATGTAATAAATCATAAATGTGTTGACACTTTTGTTCCCAAAGTTATATTTTTTGTGTATTTTAAACTTTTCCTTACAAGTTGTTAATGAAAATAACTCAAAAGCCAAATGTGTGAATATAAAATAAAATGCATAATTTATTAGCAAAATAAATACCTCTGTTTAAATAGGGGATATATTTTCCTATGACATAAGGAAATTAAAATATTAAATCATGATTACATAAAATTCATAACTTTAAAACAATAATTATGAAATTCATCTTTCCATTTGAGTAAATAGAATCAAAATTGTGATCTAT
>CAUYSK010087852.1:0-44919 GCA_963575035.1 Avahi laniger | reverse complement strand
CAACATTGTATAAGCATTCCTTGTTTTCTGCATCCACACCAGCAGCTATTGTTTTTTGACTTTTTAATAATGGCCATTCTTACAGGGATAAGATGGTATCTCATGGTAGTTTTAATTTGCATTTCCCTAAGCAGTGATGTTCAGCATTTTTTCATATTTTTTTTTGCCATTTGTCTATCTTCTTTTGCAAAACTTCTATTCATGTCTTTTGCCCACTTTTTGATGGCATTGTTTTTGTTTGTTTGCTTTTCTGGGTTGTTTGAGTTCTTTGTAGATCCTGAATACTAGTCCTTTTCAGATGTATAGTTTGTGAATATTTTCTCCCATTCGATAGATTGTCTATTTACTATGTTGGTTATTTCCTTTGCTGTGCAGAGGCTTTTTAATTTATTTAAGCTGATAGACCTTACCTTCTGATAGGAGAGGGGAAAACATGCACCCTACTAAAAAAAAAAAAGCGAATAATTAAAACATGTAATAAGTTAGATGTGAGTGAGAGCTATGAACAAAAAGAAAGTAGGGAAAAGGCATGGGAAGTAATGAATGTGGGGAGAGGCCAAATTTAAACTGAATGTCAAGGAAACACTCATGTACAGAGTGCAATTAAAGCAAAGAATGAGGATGGGATTTAGATGAAAGCCCGTATAAATATCTTCAAAAGAGGATTCCCAGAAAAGTTGCAGCTGGTAAAAAGCCCTGATATAGGAGGGCAGCTGGAATCTTTAAGGATCTGTTATGAGGCTAGCGTGACAAAAATAGCATTAGCGATGGAAAGAGTAGTAGTATATGAGTTCCAGGCAGTAAGAGGTGGCCAAATCAGTTTAAGCACTTTGACTTTTACTCAGAGTTTGAATGGAACATAGCGTTATTTGTAAAAGAGTCATTTCTACTTTAAAGGGTCACTGTGGATGCTGTGGAGAGAATAACTGAAGGAGAAAAAGAAAAAAAAGAGTGACCAGCTATGAGGTAATGGTAATAGTATAGGCAAGAGATTAGCA
Organism: Avahi laniger; assembly: GCA_963575035.1. NCBI lineage: Eukaryota > Metazoa > Chordata > Mammalia > Primates > Indriidae > Avahi > Avahi laniger. The sequence goes on along the minus strand of CAUYSK010087852.1, from coordinate 43,921 downwards.
GGATCTTGGAGCAGGCTGAAGGCAGTTGAAAAGGTAATAGGTAGTGAGATTCTGTGAAAATACGTACAGGATTTGTGGAGAGATGGCACCGGGGATAGGAAAGAAAGGTTTGCTTAATTGAGCTGGGGAACACTATGAGAGGGGAAGAAATTGTAAGAAAGATAAGAAGCTGACTTTTAGACATGCTGAGTTATGTATTGAAATGGATGTTGAGCAGGAAAAGAGATGTATTAGTCTCACGCAATGAAGATGTCAGAGCAATAGAAATCAATTGGACAATCATCAATTTTGGAGAAGAGTGAAAGCCACTACAAGTGGTAAAATCATCAGTAGAGTGAGAATACATAGAAAAGAGCTTGGTAGGCTGTTGCCTGGAGCACTTGGGTGTTACAAGGTCAGCAATGTGAGGAAGACTGACCATGAAGGAAATGTCTCAAAAGAAGAAAATGATTAACAGTACCAATTTTTTTCCTTTCACTTTTATGCATCTTTAAAATGGATGGGAATTATCCTTCACATATTGTTAAAAAGTAATGATTAATGCACTCCTCATAATTTCAAAAGAGTCCAAATATTTACTTATTACAAAACAAAATGAAATACATTTTTATTATCGGCATAGATGTGTTTTTTTGATCAGAAAATTTTGGATTTCCAAATGTCCCGGGGTCCCAGTCTAAAATGTTAATTCTTGGCGCGCTCATGGCTGGAGTGACCAGATATGCCAAAGTAAGGCCAGGAAGAAAATGAGGTTTATTGAGGAAAGAAAGATAAGATTATCGAGCAAGAGCAAGACATAGGTTTCCATAGCCAGACATATATGCCACAGACAACAACCAGATCCATGTGGTAGCAAAAAGAGAGAGAAATCTTGGTTATGGTCTGAGTCTTGTTTTAGGGACCTCTCTGTGGTCCAGATACTACCATGGAACCACTTTGATTAGACAGTTGGGCCTTATATGACCTGAGTCTTACTACACATGCAGATCTCGCATGAACCTCTCTAAAGCCCATTTGGTGAACCACACACAATGTCACCCACTTTCATACTTAGGAGATCCGGAATCCCTTGCTATCTACCTAACACAAAGATTTTATTGATTAGTTATAGAGAAATAATATATTTGAGGAAAAAAATGCAAAGCTATGAAATATACAATAAATATCCTAGTAATACTGATGTGCTATACAGCACATTATATAATTTTCAAATTACATGTAAATTTTTGTTTTGATATTTCAAATCTTGGAAAAATGCTTTTATGGTGTTCAGTCCCTCATAAGTCACACTAATAATTAGGACAGGACAATTATGATAGTAAAATAGAGGAAAATCTTTTATTGAATTCCTAGTATAGATTGGCACCTTTAAATTTGATAAATATTAAAAACTGTCAATTATACAGGCTGAGTATCCCTTACCCAAAATTCATAGGACCAGGAACATTTCAGATGCCAGATTTTTGTTAATTTTGGAATTTGTTTCTTTATATTTCTTTTTGTTCTCTTTAAATCTTAATATAGATTTTAGGTTTTTTTAAAATTTTACCTTACATATTTCATTTTGATTGTCTTGATTGGGATTTATGGGGACTTATGTATATTTTAAATGAAGCTTTTCATTTGCTCCACTATTTTCTCTTCTAGTATTGCCTCTGTCTGATTCTCTCACTCTTCCTTGTGTAAGTCCAAGCAGACTTGTTATATTCTCTCACAATCTGTCATTCCTTATAAGCTCATTTTCATATTTTTATATACTTGTCTCTTGGAAGCGATATGTATAATGTCTTTATTTTTATCTCTGGCTTCTCTAATAACCTCTTTATCTATTCTTATATAAAATTGTGTTGAGTTTGCATGTTAAGGAGAAAACAAGTTTACCGTTAGTGGTAAATTATACTAACTTCTCGGAATAAAAAATAAAATCCAAGAATCAAAGGAATTTATCTTCTATTATAAAATTACATAAATTTCTAACTAGAATTCTGTACCTAATACAAATATATCTTAAGAATATTAGCCACAGAGTTCTTTAACAAAGAAAATCAGTAAGTTTTCTCTCAGCAAAATCATGTAAACTATAAACGTATTAATTAAAAAATAATGAAATAAAATAAATGGAAAATTATTTCACATGAAAGGCAAAATTAAAGAAGAGATGTAAGAAAAAATTGCACAGAAAAATATAAATAAATAATCATATTGCAAATGACATTAACAATGATTTTTGTGTTAAAAATTAAAGATACAACAAAAGTTAAAGATACAACAAAAAGTAGTACATGCACTGACAAGGGGTATGTGAGATTAAAATACTTTACTGCTTTACTGATTTTGTGTTAATTGGAAGGTAAGTAGGGATACTAGCAGAATCAAAGTCATTTATCCACAAATATCAAAATAAAAAACTCTAAAAACATCTATTTTTAAAAAAATTATCAACTCTTTTGGTGTGAAATTCTAAACTGAAATGATATGAAGCTAGTAATAATTTTTATCCATCTATTATAAGTTAGTTGAATTACTATAGCTTTCACTAAATATTAATAGATTTTAGAGTTTTATACCTTACTGAAGAAAGGTTAGAACTTGTTCAGTATAAGCTGATGCTCACCACTATTGTGTGTGTCGTATTTATTAAGTGAAGTGTCTTTTCCAGTTCCAGGCTTGGGTGTAGGATTGGGCTCAGCACAAGCAGGTAAACTATTCTGGAGGAAACAGAAACCAGTAAAATTTTCGGTAATCAAAATGTCAAGATTTATGGAGTATAAACCACATGCCTAGATCCTACCACAGAATATTATCTGAATGCTGGGACTCCTCAAGTGGAACATTTCTACTGGCATTGTCACTGTACTCTAGGAACAAAATACTGGTCTTCACCTACATATATGTGCCAGATATTGATTCTGCTTTGAAATAGGAAACTGGACATACAATGTAGATAAATGTCTAAGGATAGCAATTAATGTTCTATAGTCTTACAGGGATGAGGTTGCAAAAACTAGATAGGTTCTTAATCAAAAGCCCAAGAGCCCATTCTTAAGGAATAGGAATGAAGCAGAGTTTTCCAAGTATTCTTCAAATTTCAGTCCATCACTGATCCAGCTATATTTATTTCTGGAGTAAACTGATCTTACTTTGACTCTATCTCCATAACAGAGAACTAGAAAATCTTTTCTAGTGGAAAAAAAAAAAAAAAAGAAAACTAAAGTCTTCAAAGTAAATTTATAAATGTAAGATTTAGAATACCATAAAACTATTGAACATTGAAATAAATCAAAATATGATTTTGATTTTGATTTTCCTCAACATAATTTTGAGGAAAATAATATTGGCAGATGGATAGCATATGGATAATACTAGCAGAAAAATAATACTCCAAACTGTCAAGATTTGGGGTTATCAGGAAAAATGGCTATAACTGTGCTTAATGTCATGAAAATATATAAATAATTACTAATGGATAAAATATATAAAAGAAAGCAGAAATTTGACAGCTTTAAAGTAATAATAACCATATCCCAGAATAGAACAATAGAATATCTAAAATTAGCTAATGTATAGAATTAACAGCAGGTGGACACAGAAGACACAAAATCAGCAAATTCAAAAAATAAAAATAAAAATGTATCCATACTGAAGAAGCAAAAGAAAAAATGAATGGAAGCAAGGGGAAACAGAATCAGAAATGAAGGAGAATTCAGTGAGGTAATAGATGAGAAAGGCAACTGATTCAAAAATCAGTAAACCTACTGCAGGATAAATACACAGAAAACCACAGATCCCTGAAAAAGCACAGGTTTTTTTTTGAATCATAAAAACAAAAGAAAATATGTGTTATTCCCAAATAAACGACAGTAGGATTGAAGGCTGACTTTAAGTAGGTGAGGTAATGCATATGTTAAGTTGCTCAAGTTAGCCATGCCACAATGTACATATATTTCAAAACTTGCCACACACCAGGAGTCCCCAGCATTTTTGACACCAGGGACCAGTTTGGTGGAAGACAGTTTTTCCACAGATGGGAGCAGTGTTGAGGGTGAAAAGACAAGAGACAATGGAAAATATTCTTAAACATCAGGAATGAAAAAATGGCGCATTTAAAGTCCCTGCAGATATTTTAAAGATAAAAATTACTTTAAATTTTATGCCAATAAATATCATAAGCCCTTCATGAGACTAATCGAAAAGAAAAAGAAGGCAAAAGAGATCTCCTTTATGTGCTTTTAAACAAGAGTTTTGATTCAATTTTCCAGGATTATTTTTATTTTCAACACAATTATCAAGATATGCAATTATTATTTATCCATAATAATGCAAAATAAAAAATTAAATAGAAAAATATAGCTCTTACAATAATTTTAATAAAAGAACATAAGCTGTAAAATACAAAAATGAAAAATTAATAAACTGTATGCTTATTATCATTAAGATGCTTAACATGCATTACTAAAAGAGAGAGCAAAAATTTTAAAAGACCAGCTACAATTTAAGGGAAACTATATCCAGATAATATAACACATAAAGAATTAACAACAAGGGTAACTCATTCAGTTGACAGAAAACATGGAAAGTAATAGGAAAAAAATAAGCTAAAGATTGGAACAGACATCTGACAAAACAGGTTGCACAAATGATCCATAAATGTGTACAAAGTTGTCCAAATGTGATAGTGATCAGGGCACTGATAATTAAACCACATTCACTAGATTATCAGAAAAAATACAAAAGTTAAAAAACATCAAAATGGATAAGTCTAGGTTTTGGTAAAGAGTTTTAGAATTTTCACCTACTGAGAGTGGAAGTATAAATCGGCCCTAGCATTTTGAACTATCTGGCATGTTGTAACAAATCCATATCTCCTCACCTGGCAATCAACTCATAATACAAGATACATAATCTAGGTGAATACTATATTGGGAGATTTTCAAATATTCTCATTAACATGTATTGCTTATAAAAACATATAACTAAAAGTAGTTCATATGTCATAAAATAGAAAGTACTAAAATAAAAGATATAAATGCATTGTTTATATTCTTACCCTCCAAACTTTGAGCAGGTCCCTGAATGAATGGGATAAGAAAGGTTTGCATATGTCTTGGAGGGAAAAGCCTTTCAAGCAGAAGGAATATCTATAGCAAAGAAACAGAAGACTGACTGCACTTAGCTGTTAGAAGACTTAGGAAGTGGCCGGAGAATCACAGCAGAGTGGGAGCAGCAAAAAGAGTAGAAAAGCAGGTCAAAAAGGTAGTGAGGAAGAGGAAGTTCATGTAAAATCTGTGTGGTTTACTCTGAGTAGAGAATCCACTGTAGAGCTTTGAGCAAGAATGTGGCATTATCTGACTAAATTTTCATAGGATTATTTAAAAACAAAATTATAGTGGGAAAAGGGTGTAAATGTGTTTCTAAGGGAAATATTTCTGCAACAATTGACATAATCCTATTGAGCAAAAACGGGGGCTTACAACAGGATAGAAGCTTACAACAAAGAAGTTGCAAAAATGCCCAAATTATAAATGTAACTCATAAATCAATGTGCAATACGAAGTTCAGATGATTCAGTATATTTGGTAGTATTATGATGATTCTGTTTTCTGAAATGAACTCTTAAATGTCAAGCACATACTATGTGTGCATATCCTGCACACTTACCAATCTTCTATGTATTTTCTTGGTCAGGAGAATCGTATCCAAGCAGGGCATTAGAGGTCCTACCTATTTCATTTTACGGCTCTTCCCATTTTTATATGTGACTTCCACGGTTGAATTAAGATTGTCTCCATCCCAGCCACAGGATCAGATATAAGTAAGGAGCAGGATTGCAAGTGTTATTTATTTATGGGCTAGGACTTGAAGTGGTACACATCACTTCTGCATACATCCTAGAGGCTAGAATTAGTAATAAGGTGTCATCTACACAACAGAAATTGAGACATAGTATCTAGGAAAGGGAATGGATTTAGTTAGTCAGTTGGCCAGTTTTTACCGAAGCTTATGTAATTGTCTGAATGAAAGTGAAATTTACTGAGAAGAATGCAGAAAGAGCTGGTTAGTGTGGGAAAAATTAGGACTCCCATTTGGACATGTGAAACTTGAGAACCATATTAGATCTCAAAGTGGACATGTTAAGAAGGCACTTGCTATGTGTGTCTTCAGTTTGAGGGAGAAAAGTAGGAAGCTCATAGAGTTAAGGAGAAATCCAGCATATAAATGAAACTTAAAATCACCTACAGAGTGAACCTCGGAAGGGATGAGGTCTGAGGATGTCACCCTGTCACGCTCCAATGTCTAAATCCAGGGAAATAAGGGTAAATCAACAAAGAAGTCTGTAATAGTAAAAGGCTGATGAGGTCGTATACAAGTTGTTTTTTTAATTCCTTTCATTTTTGTCAGTGAAGCAAGGTCACCAGCTGAGAGTGAGACTCAAGGAGGAGGCATTAGAAGAGGAGAGAGAAGTGTAGTTTAGGATAAGGAAAAGATAAATGGACTGTCAAAAATACAGTAGGGTTGACAAGCATAACTGATGCCAATCAATTGGCAAGGGCATAGGTGATGTTAGAGTTTCTGGATTCAAAGTAGGGCTACTCAGCAAGGTTTTAAATTATTTTAACCCATATTTAGCTGCCCTGCTGTGGATGTAAATCGAGCTTTATTAGGTCTGCATCATGAAAACTGGTTTGTGACAAGGTAGTTGTGTTTGTATGTTTGGTTTCATAACGATGAAATATAGGATCCAAACTGGTAAATGGAAAATTCAGATGATGAAGAAATGAGTATACAAAAAATAAAAAGATAACCAGATTGATAGAGTTTAAAACTTCATTGCTATATGTAAAAGATGTCGAGTAAATGGACAATTTTACTTTCTTAATTGATAAGATGATTTAACAATATAATATAATATTTTATTTCTTTTCACATTTATCAACACATCAGATATAATCCAAATAATGTTTTCTTTAATTTATTTAACACAGATTTATGTACATTCAAACTATTTACTAGAATTCTAGATTCTTACGAAGGCAGAATATTTACTTATAAGAATTGACATAATTTACAAATGTGTCTGTTGTGCAAGTATGTTATTTTCCATGCAACACTGTATTAGATTTATTGGTTTGTTTTTGTAACTCTTAAACAAATTAATATAAATAAAAGTTTAACATCTGTTTCAAAAGATTTGTCTCAAATTATCTTATTTTAGCTTTTACTCTATTATCTCAAATGTATTATAAAATAAAGCACTGTCTCTTTAAAGTTTTATGCAACGTGAGAAAGAGTCTGCAGCAGAAGGTAAGAGAAGAATATCCTGTGAACTCATGTTTAAATTCACATTCCTTTAAATCCCTAGTCTTATGGTGTAACCATTTCCTGAAAAATATTGGATTTAATATAGTTTAAGAAACCAGTAAGTTTGTGAACCTCAGTTTATATTGTATTCCTAGTAGTTTTAAACCATTCCCATCAATAGAAATATATATTTTAATAAATGCTAAATTTTCTTCTATAGAATAAGTTAAATTTTCACTATATTTACATTGGTACATTTCACTGTACAGTAAATATTTATAAATATTCTGGTATGTGGGGTTTTTTTTTGCTTAGAATTACTCCAAATAATAAAAACTAACTGGCACTTTTCTTTTTCCACTTTCAAATAGATTGTTCTCTTGTCTTGAACTTGAATTTAGAAATGGCAGAATCTCAATAGAGGTATAGAGTAATTTCCCACAAGACCTGGCTAATTTATAGCTTTCAACACACCAATGACCCCTGCAATTTGGCAGTTGCTTCATTAATTCCTCTACACCTGCTCCATTTATCTTGGGAAAAAAAGACAGATAAAAGGCACAATTCTCTTTCACTGCAGCTATTGCGAAGAACAGTCCTTCATGTCTTCCTGAAGTAAATTGCAGCCGACATTATTGAGAACAAAAAGACAGTCGTGTCAGATGGATGCTCCCCGTTTGTCACTGGGATGGAAAGAAGAGTTTGAAAGGCCACATATTTTTTGAAGGAAGTTTTTCTACCCTTTGAAATGTTACATCTATTCAAGAAACACTCCAGATTGCATTGGGGACTTCCATCAGACTCATACAATTTTAGAATTTAAAAAATAAATAAAAATAGTCTGAGAAATTTTTAAAAATAATGTTTGCTCATACTTAATAGTAAGTTATATAGGCACATTGATGTCTATCTGCCTGCCTATCTATTTACACAATGGAAAAATAACACAGAATTAGACTATCTGTATTTATATATTTACAATACCAAGCGACTTATTTCCATGAAATATAAATTGCAACTTTGGTATTTACAACAGGATGAAAAATGTACTTTCCATCAAGAAGGAGTTGCATTAATTAAAAATAAAACATTTTCATGTCAGATTTAGCAAGCCATTTATTTAGCTGATTATACAAGCACTATTTTCCTTCTGTTGTTTTTTTGTAGTTATTTCTATCTCCATAGACTGTAGACCCCATTTAAAAAGTGCAATTTGTGTTTTTCTTTCTCTTTCATGAGAAACAGCTTGAATTCTTGATCTCTAATAGGTAAGCAGAATGTTTTGAGAAATAATTAAGAGAATTTATAAAAATATATTGAGAAAAACTTTTAAGAATTTGAATTATCATATATTAAAATGATTACAAACTCAAATTAGATATAGATTTTCTCTCCTATATTCTTACTTATTTTAGTACAGATCATTGAGGGTTGGTCATCACTGCAGACTATGAGTGTTTAATTCTTTGATAAGATCTCCATGCCAATACTGTAAGCAAAAAGGCTTAACTTATGGAGAAGCTGTTTGTATTCTTGTATTACCTGGATATATTGTGTATCAAGCTCACAAATTCATGCCATTGATATCAGTAGAAACTGATTAGAAAATTTCAATGAATCAAATCCCATCCATAATTGCTGAAGAAGGAACAACTAAGAAAGGATCCTCTAGATTGATACAACATTAGGATTTTTGTATATTTCAGTCTCTATTATTCATTATAAGTATCATAAAAATATAATTAATGTTTAAGTTGCTATGTGGTTTATGTAATCTTAAAAATAATTCATGAGTATTAGTAAATAACATAGAAAAGTTTTAAACACAAATGAGCATGACTTAATATTGCATTACTTTGTTGCTTTTTATTAATATAAAATTATTTCCTAATTAAAATAAAAAATAAATTAAATAAAATAAATTAAATAAATTAAAATAAAAAATTGTGGTGGACATCAACAGAAATGGAAACAAAAAGACTGAGAAATTTTCTACTTTTTTCATATTCAATGTATAAGACATTGATGTAACTATTAGCAAGAGAACATTCTGTTTTATAATTTAAATAAATAATTTTATTATTTAGGAAATTGAAATTTATATAAATAGAAATGAGTTGAGAAATTACCTTCTTCTGTGTGAGAATGGATTTCCTTAGAAATAATTACAATCAAATGACTGCTTGTGAAATAATTAAAATTTCACCTAGTTATTTCAATATTAATTTACTATTTAGATTAGGTTATATTAAAATGCCCATAAAATATCTTTTGCAACAATAAAGTGTATAGTTATGCTAAGAAATTCCATTGACCTAATATTATGTCTGGAATTCACTTTAAATGTAGTGATTATTTAAAGAGTAAAAATATCCAAATCAAATAAATAAATCATTAAAAACACTGAACTATTATTAGTGGCCCAGATCAAGACTAGAATCTAGGATCTAGAAGAAGGAAAATTTTGGTGGATAAGTTACCTATTGCTGTGTAACAAAATATCCTAAAATTAGTGGCTGACTATTTACAATATATGGCCCATTAACACTTCTACTCCCTTGATTCTCTCTTTTCAGAATTGTCTCAACCCTTCCTGAACCTTTACACATCTATATTGACTTTAGAATTTGTTTTAATTTTTGTAAAAGAATCTAAAAGAATTTATCCTCCCTCCATTTTAGATGGTTGTCTTTCTTGTATGCTTTGAATTTTTTACATAACAGTTCACTTTCTGCCAGGATTCTCTTCCAGGAAGGTTTGTCAGTGAGGTGGTATACACATTGCCTATGAGCTGTCTTTTCCCTGTTCATACCTCTTAATTGGTCTCATGTCAGCAGCTAAACTATGGAATATACATACAATTCATTCTGAGCTTGAAACAACAAGGGACAAATATCCAGTTTTGGATTTTGCAGCAATTGATTTATCTAAAGTTGTATACAATCAACTCATATCTAAATCCGAACATAGGCAAGTAGAATTATCCCAACCATGTAGGAAATAGGTCTACAAACCCTGTTTATCAGAGTTATTGAGGTTGAACCACAATGACTCTACTCTGTGGACTATAATCTTTTAGTCTTTGTTTCTCATGAATTTTCTCTTTATGAACCACAAGGGTAAATATTCATCCATATCTGTTTATCTATCTATCTATACCTACATACCTAACTTCTAACTTTTTAATGTATTTTTCTCAAAAGGTAGGAGGTCTTCTCTTAAGAGGGTTCACAAAAGAAGTTACTTGAGGTGAGTAACCATTCATTACACAAACATGTATTTGTGGGCTTAAGATGAGCTAGGTGCAAATGTTACATTGATTAGACAATTCCTTACCTTGAAATTTTTTATTTTTATTTGTCCAAAAGTAAACAATAGTTTTCCATGCATTTTGGAATAAAAATTACTATACCATTAAGATGGCTAAACTAGACATTTTAGACAACCAATTACATATTGCCATAGTTTTGTTTGTTCATTTGTTTTGATTTTTTCCATATAACAGGAACTAATTCATAGATATATAAATAACTCAGAAATTTAATGAAAATTATTCAAATGTTTGGATAAGGAAACATCAAAAAATTTTGTTCACTGGACAATGAAATATTTCCAGGAGCCAAGACAATTATTATCTTAAACATTTTTACTCAAATGTATTCGTTACATTATGAATCATAGTGAATTATTGGTATCATTTAAACTTGTTTCAATGATAGCTTATATAGTTAGGTAACGGAACTATATGTGACTCATTATAAATAGCTTAATCATAAAACTGTTTGAAGAAAAAAATTGAGTATATTATATATTAAAGTACCTCCTGGATGGCTGCCAACTTTTTCACATTCCATTTCTATAAAGTGTAGTGGAATAATTTAATGAAATCTATAAATGTTACAAAATCATTTTCATAGAAAAAATGTGTCTAATATTTTTAAGTTCAAAATAGCTGTGATGGAATATAAGATTCTAATCCATGAAAGGCTCAGCAAGTTCATGAACTTAAATGAATTCTTTTTGAAGATAAAATACAGAACATAAAGTGAAATCCTATGATGTTATCTGAGTTACTTTTCCTAAGTTATAGGAATGGTTTTTCTATAGATTTCAGTCACAACGTTAAACTTAAATAGTGCTATAAAATGCTTATTAAAATATTATACATTCAAATAGCAGATTGAGAAATATTTTTAATATGTAAAATGAAAAAGGATCTAATTTATTTAATATCAATAAAAATAAAATATAAATTATAAACAAATTTCAATAATCCAGCAAAACACAAAAAAATACAGGAGCCATTTTTTTCACACAAAAAAGAAAGACCGGAGCAATTAAACACATAAATAGGCATTCAGCTCCACTAGTAATTTAAGAATTGGTGAATTCACAATTTGCAATTGCAAAGATGTGGAAACAACCCAAGTGCCCATCAATACATGAGTGGATTCATAAAATGTGCTATATGTACACCATGGAATACTATTCAGCTATAAGAAACAATGATGATATAGCACCTCTTGTATTTTCCTTGATAGAGCTGGAACCCATTCTACTAAGTGAAGTATCCCAAGAATGGAGAAATAAGTGCCACATGTACTCACCAGCAAATTGGTTTCACTGATCAGCACCTAAGTGCACATACAGGAATAACATTTATCGGGTGTCGGGCAGATGGGACAGGGGAGTATGGAGAGGTATATATTATATACATAGTGCGCACCATCTGGGGGATGGACAGGCTTGAAGCTCTGACTAGTGGGGAGATGGAGGGCAAGGGCAACGTAACCTAAACATTTGTACCCCCGTAATATGCAGAAATAAAAAATAAATAAATAAAAATAAAAAAGAATTGGTCAATTCAAATTATAATGAAATAATAGGTATTAGGATGTTTAAGTATACTTTAAATAAAAATTACTACAAGTCTTCTTTCAGTTTCTGAACACTTGATGAATAAAATAGAATAGTTCTAGTTTCCAAAATATTAACTTTATTACTGTTGAGATAAAGTTGTATATTGTAGGTTGAAGTAAAAATCAAGTATACTTGCTAGCTCCTCTCTTCTCAATATAATTCCTGGAATAGAATCTTTAAAATGAGTGTGAATTCATAATGTAGACCAATCTACTCAAGTTTCTGTCTCTCACGTGGCTGGACAGAACAAAAAAATACATAAAAGTGAATGTGAATGTTTGCTAGATTAGATTTATTCGATCAGTATACAGGAGCAAATATCAACATGGGCATACCTGGGGAAAAATGCCCCTCAAGGAATCGGAGTGTCACTGCTATATTTGCCAAAAAAAAAATAAATAAATAAATAAATAAAGAGGAAGACAGAAAGAAAGAATAAAAGGAAGGAAGGAAGGAAGGAAGGAAGAAAGGAAGGAAGGAAAGTTTATAATACATGGTGTAGAGGAAAAAAAGATAATACAGATAATATAGGTGGTCCTTATAACTTACAGTATTAGGCTTTAGTTTATTCCAAGCACCAAAGTCTGAGCTACATCACATTTTGTGCATCTGTTTTAATTTGTATGTTAAAAGCATTTGAATTAAATAAATTATTTTCTTTTGAGACTATAAAAGGTAAGAAATTTTCTTCAACAACAATAGGCAAAAACAGCAACAAATTCTAAGAAAAACACAGTTTTAAACATATAAAATATATAAGTCTGAAACTACAACTTTAAAGACAGAGCTAAAGATTAGTCACTTGAGATAAAGCTCATTTGGAGGAAATCAAGTATGGATAGAAAGAGAAACCATGAGGACAGAACCAAAAATTAGTTGGAGTAAATACAACTGAATCTTGGTTCATTCTTGTTCTTGTACCCAATTTCAGTAAGGTCATGGCCTTGATGATAACATATTTAAATCCCCTAAATAATACCATACAGTTGTATATTGTGAATGACCAGGTTAAAAGGAAAGTAGCTATGCACAATATTTTTTATGGCTTTATGCAATTTAATAGCACAAAGATATGTATCACTGCACCATTTCAATTCAAAAGTGAAGGGAACGAGTCTCACAGGATGTGAACTTGTGAAGATTCCTCTTACGTTCAAAACTTGTATTCTTTACATTATGAGTCCAAGTGTATTTATCTTCAATTCCATGATGGAATCAGTAACAGAAATAGTGGATGCTTTGGTAAAATACAGATCTTTAGGACTTTGGAATAAATATAAAATCATTGCTAAGAAATTATTTCTCTCCGATGTTGGAAAACTCAATGTATTTATTTGTTCCTCAGTTTTGCCATAGGAGGAATGTGTTGGCCTTTGTAAAACTAGGATTTAGCAGAAGTTCACTTGAGGGAGACAGCAAGAACAAAATCTAAAAGCACAAGAAGCAGTAGTTTTACTAGATAACATTTCTAGCCCTGTAATGTCTTGTCTCTTTTATCTAAATCCACCATTATAATAGATTATATATTTTATAGTTTCTTATATTTAGAAAAGGTTGAAATAGAAATAAACTAACAAAAAAAGGAAATTTACCAGTGGATAGATGTAAAACAAATATGCAAAATTAAATTTATTACTTGTCAATTTGATAAAATTAATTCTTTGCAAACCTGGCCAGAATATTGTGAATTCTAAATTTGTCATATATTCAAATTTACTTAAGCTTATGCACATTGAATTCAAGCTTGCATTTACTTGTTTGCCTTATGTTTCATATTAATAAAAATGCATACACACATACTCATTACATCAAAGTCAGATTTCTAAAGTGCTAAATAAGAACTAACAGTGGCATTGAATGTGATTTAGAGATGACTATAAATTTTATAGGACTTCAAATTCAACTAAAAATATAAAACTATAGGGTTTTTTTAAGTGAAGAAACATTTAGAATATGTATAGGCCATTATCTAAGAAGATATGGATAATGATAATGTTAAATCAATAAGATATCAATAACTTAGAAATAATACCATAGTACTATATTTCTCACAGAGCATCTAGAATTTATAAGCATATCATTTCATAATTAAAAGAATTTACTTTCTTCAGCCATCATTTTCTGTGCACCTGACACATTTACTTATTGACATTCTTTTAATTTTTTTAGTCTTTGAACTTCTTTCCCTGGATTTAGCCAAAAGACAGAAGACATTTTAACCAAAACGTAAAATATTTGGTCAAAAACTGTCTACATTTTTTTCTTGTGCTTTTAATTAGGTAAGTAAAAGCACTGGGAGGTTGTTCCCAGAGTTGGTTACTTGAGTAATATATAAAATCCACGATGCAGACATATTTAAAAACTTGTCTTTTCTTTTTGAATTTGTTGATGCTTAGTAGAAATCTCATAGAATTGCTTTACAAAGCCAATATAAGCACTTGCCATATCTTAACTTTCACATGTTTTCTTTGTACTTAGACACAGAATATAAACAAAGAAAAGATATTTTAAAATCTGTAGGGAATTACTAGATAACTTGCTGCAACTTTCTCTTTCCATTCAACTCCAATTATCTTCACAAAAATGAAATAGCAATGCTCCACTAATCTTTATGTACAGGTTTGTATAATGAATCTATGGCTTCATGACTAAAATAGTAGCTATAGAATTAAGAGAATAATTGCCCTTTAGCTTTTGAAAGATGAAAATTATACGTTTAATTTAATAGGAGATACTAACTTAATTGGCTTTAGCAAATAAACAAGTCTTTAAATTATTTAATGTGAATACAGAAATTTAAAATATCCTTAATTAGTAGTAGTTGTAATTTTTTCAATGTCAGGTTTTATGAAAGTGGTCGATATACTAATATTGTTCCTAAAATGCTTTGTTTATTTCTTTTGTTTTTCACAGTAGTGGTTGGTTGACATCTGTTGAATGCCAGCAGATTCTTCAGACCAGTAATTAGCAAGGTAGGAGCAGTCATGGAGAATGCACTGGACCATCAAAAAATTCACTCACCTGCCTCTTGTCTACAATCTCATAGTACATTTTTCGTCTCCTTCCTTGACTTAATACTCTGATGAATAAAGTCTGGAAAGTATTATTATAGTTCTAAGCTTTACTCTGAGAAGAAACTCTTTTTCAAAGTATTTTTTGATTTTTTTTTTAGAGATGGGGTTCTCACTGTGTTGCCCAGGCTAGACTCAAACTCTCAAACTCCTGGGCTCAAGCGATACTTCCACATCATCCTCCTGAATAGATGAGACTACAGACATGTGCCACTGTGCCCATCAAGGGCAAGAAAGTCCATTTTCTTTGAGATATTTGACCTGAAGTTCAGATACACTGCAATGACAATTTGACTACACTGACCACAAAACAAAGAACAATGATCAGGCTCTTACTGAAGATGCTGGTTATAGCAATTTATTTTACTCACTGCCTATTTTGTATGCAGAAAACTTTAGGAAAATATGCTGTTAAGTACAGAAACAAAAAATTTTTCCTAAGTATGCTCTCTCTCCATAAATATATATATATATATATGAAGAGAAATATATATAAAATATATATACTTCTCATCTAATATTTACTCCAGTCACATGGTATGAATGTAGTTATGATCTTTATTTAGAAATTAGAAAATTGGCAGGTAAACATATAGCTAATATCACATAACTAGTAAGTGACAAAGTCCAAGTTTAATTTTAATAAATATGACTACTAAGTCCCTGTTAGTAACCACTATAATAAGAATCAAACATATAATTGTATTTCAAGAAGAAGAGATGTAAAGAATCTGACAGAATATGAATAGCTATAAAGAAATAAAGCTAAGAATTTTCAAAAATTGATTAAAGACAGTACATAACTGATTTTAGGAACTTTTTAAAACCAAGCTGAATAAATACACAGAAAACTACCCCAAGGCACATAGTAGTAAATCTAATAAAAACAAAAGAGAAAATCTTATAAGAAGACAGAAAATAAAATCATATTATTTTCAAAGAAGAAATAATAAAACTGATGATTGATTACTCAAATATAGAATTAAAGGCACAACATTTGGTACTATGTCATCAAACTGCTGAAAAAAAATAACTGCTTTTTTAGAAGACCATAATGGCAAAAAAAAAAAAAAAGTCAGCATTGAAGGAAAATTAAAAGTATTTTCCATCTAAAAATGGAAAGAATTTATCAGTAATACTAACCAACAGAGGTTAGGAACCATTGAATCAGAGAAAGTAGAATAAACTTTAGGATAAGAGCAACTACTAGATATTAATATATAGATGTATATTTGTATAAAAATATATAAGGTAATCTACCAGGGAGGTACATAAATTCAAACCTGCACTCATCTAATAGCATGAAGAAAAATTGACAGAAACAAACAATAAATTAGCAAATTGGCAACCTTAAATGTATATATATATATTTTTTTTTCTTTTAATTTAACACAGGATCTCACTCTATTGCCCCAGCTAGAGTGCTGTGACGTCATCATAGCTTCCTGCAACCTCAAACTCCTGGGCTCAAGCAATCCTCCTGACTCAGTTTCCCAAAGTGCTAGAATTACAGGCCCTTAAGTAAGCATTTTTAACACACTTCTTTCTGTAACTGATAGACTAAGAATCAAGTAATTATTTATGTTTATAAGGTATGAGTAACATGATTGACAGAAGAGACTTAATTGATACTTAATGAACATTAATCAAAATATTTCATACAGTGTTCCAAAAAGCAAGCCTAAATAATTTATAAGAATTTGAGACATGAAATTATGAAAATGTGGCTGTGATGACCAATTCTTAGAAAAATAAAATTTAACAAAACTGATATAAGAAATAAAATCCAAATAATTGATCAATATTAAGTAAATTTATACTCTAATTACAAATCTTCCTATGAAATAAAAGTCTAGGCCTAGATACATGAATTCTTTCAAATATTAAACAAAACAAAAATTACACTAAAATTAAAAAAACTCTTTAGAGGAAATAAAAATAGAAAAATTTACTGACTGATGAAGGCAACATATGTAACATAAAGTAACATTACATACATTTCTTTCTGTTTCGAACATTTAAAATCTACTCAGAACAATTTGGAAATACACATTATTAACCACAGTTACTTTGTTGCGCAATAGATCATCAGAACTTATTCCTCCTATGTAACTATTTTTAGTATCTTGAGGAATCTGTACTGTTCTCCAAAAGTATATACTAATTTATATTCCCAAGAAACGATGTAAAAGCACTACTATCTCTCCACATTTTAGCAAACACTTGGTATTTGTCAACTTTTTGATAATAGCCATTCTAGCAGGTGTGAGGTGACATCTCATCATGATCTTAATTTGCATTTCCCTGGTGATTAGTGATGTGGAGCATTTTTTGTTTGTCTGTTGGCCATTTGTATGTCTTCTTACGAGAAATACCTATTCAGGTCTTTTGCTCATGTTTTACACCGTATTCTCGAGTATTTTAAATCCTTTTTCTATATTTTGAAAATGAATCCCTTACCTGATGTTTGATTTCCAAATATTTTCTCCCAATCTGTGGGTTGTCTTTTCATTCTGTAAATTGTTTGTTTTGATGTACAGAAGCTTCTTAGATTGGCACAATTCCATTTGTCTGATTTTTGCTTTTGTTGCCTGTACTTTTGGGGTCATATTCAAGAAATCATTCTCTAGACCAATGATGTGAAAATTTTGTCCTATTTTTTATGGTAGTCATACAGTTTTAGGCCTTATATTTAAGTTTTTAATCCTTTTAAGTTGATTCTTGTATATGCAATGAGATAAGAGTCTAACTTCATTCTTTGGTATGTGGATAGCCACTTTTCCCAACACTATTTATCGAAGGGACTATTCATTCCTCATTGTGTGTTCTTGACACCTTTATAAAAAAATTAATTGATTGCAGATGCATGGGTTTATTTTGGGGCTCTCTGTTTTGTTCCATTGTTCAATGTTTCTATTTTTATGCCAATATCATGTTGTTTTGATTATTATAACTTTGCAATACAATTTGAAATCAGGTAGTATGATTCTTCCAGCTTTGTTCTTTTTGGTCAAGAGTGTTCTGGCTATCTGGGGTCTTTCGTGATCCCATAAAAATTTTAGGATTGTTTTTTCTATTTCTGTGAAAAAGAACATTGGAATTTTGATAGGGATTGCATTGAATCTGTAGACTTCTTAGGGCAGTATGAATATTATAAAAATATTAATCCTTTCAATCCATGAGCACAGGATATATTTCCATTTATTTTTGTCACCTTTAATTTGTTTCATCAAGGTTTTATAGTTTTCAGTGGACAGATATTTCACCTCCTTGGTTAAATAAGTATCTAAGTATTTTTTTGAAGCAATTTTAAAATGGAGTCATTTTTTAAATTTCTTTTTCGGATAGTTAATTGTTAATATGTAGACATGCTACTGATTTTTGTATATTGAATTTTTAACCTCCAACTTTACTGAATTTGTTGGTTCTATTAATAACCGTTTTTTGGTAGTCTTTAGAGCTTTTTATATATAGGTTCATGTTGTCAGCAAAGAGAGTTTTATTTCTTCCTTTCCTATTTGGATGCCTTTTATTTCTTTCTTGCCTAATCATCTTGGCTAGATTTCCAGTATTACATTAAATAGAAATGAGAGAGTGGCCATCTTTGTCTTATTCTTGATTTTAGAATAAAACCATCAACTTTTCACCATTAAGTTAAATGTTAGCTTAGGGATTGTCATCTATAGTATTTATTGTGTTAAATAATATTCCTTCTATATCTATTTTCTTGAGAGTTTTTATGGTGAAAAGATGTTGAATTTTGTTAAATGCAAGGTATATAATAACTAAATGGAACAAGAAAAACTTAAAAAAAGAACTACATGTACATGGACACTTGAATTATAACAAAGTTGGCATTGCAGATCAATGCGGAAAGACTGGAATTTCTCAACTGAAAAAAAATGAATATTCATTCCTCTTACAAAATACAATCATTTCCAAGTGGAATAGTATTAATATAGTCATTAAAGGCTTCAAGTTAAAATAGTAAATTTTGTAGTAGAAAATATAATATCTTCATAAATAAAAACGAGTGAACTAATTTAAACAAAATAAATTGATGAATTTAACTGTACAAAATTTAAGAGTGTGTGTTCATAAAATACATTTTTAAGGAGATGAAAAAGCTATTGACAAAGTAGTAAAAGTTATCTATAACATATACAATCAACTCCAGTATACAGATTATATAACAACTTCAAAAATCAAAAAGGAAAATAAAATAAATTTTTAAAAAGTCCAAAACTCCTTGAATGACATTTTCTCCCAACAAAGTCAGATATTTAAAAAGACAACAAACACAAAAAATGCTCACCCTATTTAATTAGTAGGGAAATGCAAAGTAAAATCTCAATGAGATACCACTATGTAGAAATGAGAATGATTAAATATAAAATGGCTTACAATACTAAGAGTTCGTAAAAGTATGGAGCAAAGGAAACTCTTACACAATTCTGATTGTAATTTTAGTTTTCAAAAATTCACATTTCATAGTTATTTAACATCCACTAAGGGTAAACCTACACATGTTTTATGAACCAGCATTTCAATGACTGTGTATAAACCTAACAGTTATATAGAAAAATGACTATAGCAACTTTACTTAGAATAATATATAAAAACTGGAAAAATGCGCATGTTCATTAATAGGAGAATGGGTAAATATTTTATTTATGTAAGAAAATACTATACAACAATAAGAAAAACAAAACTCCTAAACTTTGCAACATTTTCAACAGTTTTCCAACAAAAAATTCCACAAATTTTTGAATAAAATAGGACAAACCAAAAAAGAGTACATAGTGTATCATTCTATTTATAAAAAGTGTAAAATAAGGGATGTGAATTGATGGTGCTATGTCCGCAGAGGAATTAAATTGTTGGAGGGGGGGATATTTCTGGGACAGAAAGAATAATGCCTCCAGGGTATTTCCTGATCTTTTGCTTGAAATTGCATCCTTGCTACATTTGGCAGTGTTCACTCAGTGACAATTCATTGTATTATACCTTGAACATTTGTATACTTTTTAATATGCATATTTAACGTCATTAAAATTATATATGAAAGAAATCTTCCACTGAGATGAGTTTGCAAATTTTATGTGGTTCTGTCACTTACTTCATATATTTTAGAGCACAGATAACATGAACATATAATTTTTTGTTTATAATTTTAGTCCATTGAATTATTATTATCTGAGGACTCCATTCATCCTCAATAATACATCTGGGTATAAGCTGTTAAGCTATTATCAGCTACATTAGCTTCTAATTCATTAGTATTTGCCTCCTATACATTTTTGAAAAATTTCACTTTCAATCTTCATATATCCTTCTATTTATTTGTATCTCTTGTAAATAGAATATAGATTTATATTTGAACCAAATAAAGACTTTATTTAAACACAGTTTTGCAACCCCTGCTTCTCACTGGATAACTGATTCCATTTGTATATTTGTGCATAATGCTGTATTTGAAAATATTTAAACTATCTTATTTTGCATTTTACTTATATGTCTCTGCAGCAGATGATATTGGAACCTTGTGTAGATTCCTCTAGATCCCTCTCGCCATTTATGTTTCCCCTTGGATTTGGCAACAGCACGCATCTGTAGCTCCTTTAAAGGATCATATTTGGAGGACTATGTTTAGGCTATTGAATTACACTCTGCCTCCTAGTGCAGAGTTAGGAGAACCTGGGAAATTCTGAAATATAACTTACACTATAGAGCTCTTGTGAAGAGTTAAATTGAGGAGACCCTTGGCAAGACTTTGCTTGAAATCAGATCTTGGCTTTGTTTTCGTCCTTTCTCTGTCTTGGGCCCTCTACTTATTTATCAGGTTCACTTGAATTTTAAAAAATTGTTTATACTAAAAAATTCATCATTGTATCTACTTCGGTGGAACTGGATCTAAGACAATCATTTATATTCTCTTCTTATTTCCTTCTCTCTTGTATTTTCTTTTTTTTTATTTTTTGATTCTTTGAGGGTGATTTTTTTTGTTTGCTTTGTTTTGTTTTGTCTTGTTTTGGTTTTGTTTGTTTTCAAAACTATTCTTCTTTTTTCCTGGTTTGGACATGACATACTCGATTTCTCCTTTATTCACAGTAACCTAAAATATTAAGTTGAATGACTAAACTGGCAAAGTCTAAAATTAAAACATTTCTATGTCCATGTCACATATGATATTAATAAAAGAGGGAAAAGAAAGCCTTACAAAATGTAATACGAGGCACTACACTTCAAGCTTAGTGTTAGTGTTTTCTGTTTTTCATTTTTTACTTCCATTTTATTTTTACTATTCCTAAGTAAATAGTAATATGGCATTAATATTTGAAATAGCCAATGCCTGAATTTATTCTTGTAGTTTTCAATTTATTTTCTCAGTAGTATTTATTGTTTAATTGTGTATCCTCCTTTGAAATACTCTTTTTTACTAAAGGGTATCCTTTAAAAATTGCTTTTGAGACATATTTTGAGTAGTGTCTCTGTCATTCCTCTTTACTGAATGAGCCATTTTGTTTTTTATTCTGATCCCTAACTGAAGAGATAAATTGTATGATCTCGAGTGTTAGGAAAGTACATGATGTCCAGTGCACAACCTTGAGAGATTAGGCCTTTTCCCCCCGAAACCAAGCCACTGGTGGTTCATACATTGTGGAGATCAGCACATGATTTTGGGACTAGTAAAGTACAGTATCTGCTTACCACTTATTAATACCACCTCCTTTTCTTCTTGCCTGGAAGCAATTTTTTTTTGTTTTTTGCAATGATGTGCATACAAGAGTAGTTATATATAGGTGCATTTTTGTGATGGACCAGGTGTAGGTGCCTAATGATTGCCTTTGTTTACATTTGTGACATGATTCTCAAGAAGCCTCACAGGGGCTTTGTCATTATTTTAACAAATTTACCAAAGTCTGTGTTCTTGCCATCAGTCTTAACTTTTTAACAGCGCCAATACTGTTACTAACTTTATTAAGGAAAAAATCTGAACTCTAAACAATCAGAATCCTTTTTTTTTTTTTAAATGAGAAGTCATGCTCACTGGCACACCAGTGCTCACAGATATATGCCCAAAATTTTCTCTCTCTGAAAGGAGAAATAAGTTGTATTGTATTTATAAATATAAGCAAATTGAGTTAGGCTGTTTTTGCATTCAGTGGCAAAAGGGTGAGTCATACAAATCTATGTGTCTCCTCCGCAGGGTTTGGCCAGCTAGTGAGGCCAGTTTGCTTAAGTCTACAGACGGAATTCAAAAATTCCTCTTAAATGAGTATGAGCAATATTTGCTTCAATGTTTCTCCTTTTCTATGATTTTCTGATTTTATTTTTCCATAGCACATTTCTGTTTTATATATGTTATTGGCTTCAAACAGATTAGAATACAGCCCAGGACAGTTGCATGGAAGATGTTTCATTTAAAACATACATTTTAAATCTGACATAAATAACTTTATGACATAAATATATTTAAAAGTTCAGCTCTAAGAAGGCATTTATATTTTTATTATTTTCTAATTCTAGAGAATATACTTTACAAAAAATCATTTCATTGCCCTAAAATAAGAGTCTTAATCTTTGCCTTTCTTATTGTGTGCAGGTGCTGGTGAAAAAGCAACCAGAGATAATTCAATACTGACAATTTTCTGCATAGCAAAATTATTTCACAGTTCCTCATTTACTCATTCCTACACGTGAAGATTTGTTTTTACCTTAGAAATTAAAGGGCATTCTCTAAAAGACAAAAGTGCTCTATGATCAAATCAGCCTCTGAGCCTAGAAATGTAGGACTTTAATATAACTCATGCTTGTCGAATACTAAGAAGGGTATAGATTTCATTATAAGTTTAAACGAGCAATTCAAACTTCTATAATAGTAACACTGCTATTAAGTGCTATCAACAATAGTATTAGTTACTCCGTTTATTTATAAACTATTAATTACTGAAAACTCTCACATTGGCAATGACTTTGTCATGACATTCATAAAAGATACATTTATTTGGAACACGGTATTGTTTTATGATATCCAAAAGAAAGCTGATTTCTTTTACTGTATCACTATGTTTTACAAGGCATATGACATGATGGAATAAAATTAATATCTTCTGGGTCTTAATATATTGTTTCAAATTAATATTTACTTAACAAAATGGCAGGAATAGATAACAATAAGGATGAAACTTACTTCTATGTCATTTAAAAATTAATTGCAAGCTTTATTTTTTAATTACAATTTACACTGCACTTTGGGAAACTTTGAGTTAACGGGTTGCAATTTTTCCTCTTTAACAAAAGAAAGGTGACCTCAGCCTAGACTAAGTGCTTAGTGGAAACATTTAGCACAGCAAAATTGCAATAGTATCCCAAGAGAAAATGAACTGCCATCGATACCAGTGCCCTGTATAGAAAAGGAACTTCAAAATGCATTTTACCTTAGTAAAAGAATGGAGATAGAACTGATTAACTCTGAACTAATCAAAAGAGTTGGCCAAAATACTAAGTGGAATACTCACAAAGCTTTTTTTAAACAAAAGTAATCAAGAATATGTATCATGCTAATGACTTTTATCATAAGGTTCTGAAATCTCTGTACATTTAATCTAAGGTGTTATTTCAAGATATAGGTTGTCCTTAGTTTCTATTGTGCTATGTACTTGCCTTATACAAAGATACTGGTGTAGAGTTCTAAAGATTTTTTTCAAAAGTTCTCAACTTTAGAATTTCAGAGAGTACAAAGGACTTTTAAGTTTAAAAAGAAAACAGAGTAGTAAAATAACAAGGTTGCTATAAACACACATGTGCATTTATTTATTTGCTTATTCATGTATCGATATATGTGAATTGACAAAAGATCACATACAAAAATAAAAATTAGTCAAGATCAGCAACAAGAAATAAGTTGGCACTATTTAGTGCTGAAAAGCTTCCTGCCTTCACAATATACAAAATATTATCTTCAGAATAGACCACTATATTTCCAGTGCAATATTCTTCGAATATCATCACATTAGCTAATGGTTACTTCATAATAATCTCATATAAGCAAATTTGATCCATGTTTTCCATGTAATAAACAACCTCACAGAAATGATACATGCATCCAAATCTAAGCTCCTGCTTTCTGACTAAGGTCATTTCATAAAGAAAGATAATATGAGCATTTGGTTTAAAACGGTGATGCTAAATAAACCAAAGACATTTATAGCCTCTGGTGGATGTAAGGAAGAAGAAGGAGAAAATGGAGAAGGAAGGGGGTGGGAGGAGATAAGGTTCAAGATAATTCTCTTTTTTTAAGTGTCTTTGTTGCATAGTTATCTGTTTTATATATTCCACCCCTCATTTACTAATAATACAACACAACTTGAATTAATTTAAATTTAATTGCCACAAGAGAATCTCATGAAATCCAAGAGGAGGTACGCGGTAAAACCTCAGAATGGAATTGAGACCTGGACCTGGGAACCCATGAAGGTTTATTCCCAAGTGCCTGAGGCACTTTTACACAGTTTTTGTGCTTCTCCACACACATGCTATGAACTGTAGTTTTTCGTCAGCTCTCTTAGCTAGAGGACAATTAAACGTGTCCGACTCTCTTAGTCCCAGCTTCAAAATTATGAGAACCTACATTGTATTGGCCCAGGTTAGAGAAGATATATCCTACTTTTTAGTTTTATTATTTATTTATTTATTTGCTTGTTTATTTTTATTTATTTTTTTTTTAAGAGGAAAAAGTTTATTGCAGGTTGGGTACACTTGTAAAAGGCAAAATATAACAATAGGAAGAAATTCTAATGGTCCAGCAGTTCAGAAGATGAGCAGGTAAAACAAATGCACCGATTATGTACTCTTTCTTCTGCTTTTTTGGGGGTAAAATTGCTTTTTTCTCTTGCTTCCAAAAGTGGAATCTTGGAGTATTGATTTTTGGTCCTTCATCTTTTTTAATGTATTCTTTTAATGCTAAAAATTCCCCACTGAGTACTGCTTTCACTGAATTCAATAAATTTTGATAAGTTGTGTTATTATTTTCAAATAGTTTCAAATATTTTAAAATTTTTCTTCAGACTTTTTTTAATCCATGTGTCATATAGAAGTGTGTTTTTCATCCTCAAACCTTTGTTGATTTTTTTAGCTTTCTGTAATTATAGTTTAAGAGTATTTTTGTCTAAGGACATATTTTGTATGGTTTTCACTCTTTGAAATGTCTTAAGGTGTGTGTGATTTATGGCTCAGAAGATGTCTATCTTGGTGATTGTTCTATGCAAAGTTGAGAAGAATGTACAATGTACTGTTGTTGGGTGAAATATTCTATCAATAATTGGATGAAGTTGATTGGTGATGCTGTTCAGATAACTTATATCCTTACTGATTTTTTAACTGTTTAATCTATTAGTTACTGAGAGAAGTATTGAAGTCTCAAACAATAATAGTAAATTTGTCAATTTCTCATTCCAGTTTTATCAGTTTTGTCTCATGTATTTTGATAATCTGTTTTTAAGTACATATATCTTCAGAATTTTTATGTATAGCATTTTTGGAGAACTGACACACCCTTCATTGTGGTGTAACACCCCTCTTTATGTGTGATAATTTATCTTTTTCCAGAGTCTAATTTGTCTGAATTTAATATAGTGATTCCAGCTTTCTTTTGGTTAATATTAGCCTGGTATACATTTCTCCATCTTTTTACTTTTAATCCACCTGGGTAAAGACTTTAAAGTGGGTCCCTATAGACAACATATATTTTGGTCTATAAATATTTAATCTTTGTGTGTAGTGACCTCTCTAGTACTTTGTGTTATACATCTCTGGATATCTCAACCACTAGTACCTACATTGTCTCTTTCTTCTCTTTTTTACTGGCAGTATTCCTATTCAGTTTAATTTACAGTCTATTCTCAGGAGATTTTTTTCCCAGTGTGAGTCTCTGTCTTCTTGGTAAAGTGTATTTCTACATTCACCACCTACTACTCCTCAAACTTTCCACAGTAATTTTGGCATCATTTACACATAGCAACTTGTGCAGACTTTTTTTTCTGATTTCATTGTCTTTTCGAAATCCACTTGCTGAATATTCCACTTTCCTGTTTTTCGAGGGGAGTGCCTGTAGGCAATTTATGGATTCTCTGATTTAAGTTCAGGACCATTTAACTTTCTCCTTCTTACCTTTGTGCTCTCTTAGGCAGCTGTTCACCTTGACCAAGTCTTTCTGGTGTCAGTATCTGATCCCATCTGTTCATATTGTGACACAAGGAAGATGTAGATAACTTGTCCTTGAATTTTATTGACAATATTATAATGGTCTCAGTTTTTATTTGTATGTCTTTTGCATTGTCTCTCTTATTGCTCTGTCAATGTTAGTGAGGAAATTTGGAGGGGATGAAAAAATAAATTTTACAACGACCATGGAGTGATGAACAGAATCTGGCCATGGCTTCATTTTGTCATTTTATTTTATTTTGGGAAAAAAGAGAATGATTTAATATAATAGCCTCAGTGAAAGTTGAAAACTCCTGTGACTAGATTAGACATCAAGCCTTTTCATTTTTTAAAATTTTGGTTTTGAAATAATTTTAGACCTACAGAAAAGTTGAAAAAAAAAAAAGTACAGAATTCACATACACCCCTGACCTAGCCTGCCCTACAGTTAAGGTAACCACTGTCCAATTATCAGATTATTCTTGTTCTTAGTCTGTCTTTGACTTTTTTCATTTAAACCATTTTGAAGAACATTTTTAAGATCTGTTTTTTCAAAATGTCTCTCAATTTTAGTTTTTCTGGTGTTTTCTTATGATTAGATTCAGGTAAAACATTTTTGTCAAAAATACATAGAATGATGTGGTGTCTTTTCATTACATCCTATCAGAGGGTACTCAATGCTATTATGTCTTATTACTAATGATGTTACTCTTGCTTTCTTGGTCTTCTGAGTTTCTCCATTCTAACATCAATATTCTTCCCTTGCAATTGATAAATATCATGGGGCTTACTTTGAAACTACACAAATATTCTGTTTCTCCATAAACTTTCTCCTGCTGATTTTAACATCCAGTAAGGGAGCTTGCCTACAGCAATTATTATTACAGTAACCATTGTATTTAATGATAATTAGGTTTTAAAATGCTGACTGATTTAGTTTCTTCTTTATTATTCTTTACTGTATAATTTATTTGGGAGTTATTTAAGTTAAAATAGCATATCTGCCTCAGGTCTTTATCATTTCAGGAATTTTAAATTTCCTTTATTTTCCTAAATATTTTCACTAGTTTTGACCTCCTTAAAAATAACTATTCTAAAACACTAAATATATGGGGAAATAACATTAAGTAATTTGGTATTAGAAATAAGTAATATTAAGTAATTTAACATCATAAAATTTTGTGAAGCAAATACTTGATGGTGACTATAGCAACAGGAAGCAATTTTATGGAACTGCTTTTGTGTAATAATCTTGAAAAAAATTTAACAACAAACATTTGGTTCAAAATTAAGGTGGGCAACTTCTAAAAGAAATACATTTCAACCTATGCCCTCAGACTAGTTATTGACAATAAAATATTTTTGAGATACAATGGTTTGATGTTTTCATTTTAACATAAAAACAGTAATTCTACTACATTCTTGGATAACCTAGAAGTGTAAAATTTTTTAATCCTTTTGATAAATAGTTTTTCTCTCTTCCAAGCTATCTTACATACATACACAAAAATATCATATACCAGTGGTATTCTAACAGAGTCTACTTGTCCCAACTCTCAAAATTTTTTTTTTTGTGAATGTATAAATTCAAAACGTTTACCTGTAAATCCTAAAGTACACTTACTAATCTGGGAAGAATCATTGTGTTTATCATTGCTTAATCCTGCTATACTACTGCATAGTATCAAATACACACAAAAATATGTTGATATAAGAAACAGTTTAGGTAAATATTTTTAGGAATTTAAAATTATGTTTTTAAACCTCCCAGTCTTTTTGAAAAAAACAATTCATTATATGCTACTCATTTTAAATAGTAGCATCTCTCCTTCTGGTTCATAAAAATGATAAATATTTCATGGGCTCTAAAGTGTCTGACATGTTTGATATGGTAATAACCTGTAATCTCTGTAATTAGAAGTAATTTTACTCTCAGCAACATAGAGTTGCCCTCCAGGGTAGGCGGCAAATTCATGAATGCTTATTCTAAACTACATGTCTTAAAACTACAATCATTTTTAAAAGTTTTTTTTTTTTAATTTTGAAATGATGATAGATTTGGAGGAAATTGCAAAAATGGTACAGAGAGACACTATATACTCTTTGCTCAGTTTTCCCCAATTGTAGCATCTCACACAACTATGGCACAACGTTGAGACCAGGAAATCGATGTTGGTATAATTAACAGAATTTATTCATACTTTACTAGTTAACAAATATGCGTAACTACCAGAGTCAAGATACAAAACTGTTCAATTACTAAAAAGATCTTCTTCCTACTGTCCTTTTATAATTATACCCAGTCTTCTCCCCTGCTTTGTCCCTAAACCCTGACAACCACTGATCTGTATTTCATATATATATATATTTTTTTTCATTTTAAGAGTATTATATAATTGGCTTGGGCTCCAGGATAAGTGCTCAAGGGGACCATGTCTAGGAATGGGGGGTTGGGAAGAAGTTTCAGGCAGACCGAGAGGCAGGACATCCCTGCCACTGGCCACTTGGTCCTCAGTGGTAGTACCTGGAAACTATAGCACCACCTGCACCACCTTCTGTAGCTTTTCAGCACTACCCTGGCAGGTATAACAACCATCCATGACCAGAAATTCCTGATTGAGGGTCAGAATTCATCTTTGATCAAAACACCCTAAGAGACCTGCCCACCATTCCTGGGGACACCAGGCCTGCCAGTTATGAGTTGCCCTCACCCCCATGGAAGCCAGCCATAGCCACCTGTGTCAACAGCTGAGAATGAAAACTGATGAGCACTAAAGAGTCACAGTTTCAGGGGTCTTGCTCTTGCTCAGTCTGGTCTGGAACTGCTGAGCTCAAACAATCCACCCGCCTCGGCCTCCCAGAATGCTAGGATTACAGGCGTGAGCCAGCACGCCTGACCTGATCATCTCTTAAATAGAACTTTTTGTTATTTCAAACAAGCTAACATACTTAGTCTATGAGCTTTGAAGAAAAAGAACATCTTTCCACATGTGAGGTAAGAAACACAACAGCAGGCACTAGATCCTAGATAAGTACAAGTTAGTTACTTAGAACTAATAACTGTAAATAGTGACAAGAAAATTCAGTCCCAAACCATTGCACCAAAATCCACACAAAGTTGTGATACTTGTTAACACATCATGTGACATAGATTAGAACATAAGCAAAAATAGTCAGAACTTCCTAAAAGAATAGATGGCTTGAGACATTTGCATTTTGTGTTATAGGTAAAATAAATGTATTAAATTTAGTGTTGGGTTTTTATTCTAACATGTAAAGATATTAATCAATAAAACATTTGAACCTCATTTTTTCTTTTATTTAATTTCTAAATATAATTAAATAACATTCAATGCTAAAAAATGAATCTATATTGTATGTTTGCATTTTAAAGCATCATTTCTCAAAAGTGTTTGAATTTTTGTCATTTAAACACATAGGGAAATCCCATATATTCAACTTACTATCCACCCATGTAAAAAAAAAAGGAAAATTTATTTTAGCCAACATTTATCAGAAAACTCTATTTCCTACTGATAAGTCAAAACAGAAGCTCACTTTCAAAATGATTTTAAGAAAAGTCCCAAGGCACATTTGTTGTGTTTAAAGGAATTAGAAAGTATAAAAATGAAACAGGAGCCATAAACAGTGGTTGATGTACTTTATGAACCCCAAATTCCTCTGTGGCATTTATTCTAATTTCTACAGAATAATTTAAAATTCAGAAAACCATTGTTATCACCTAAAACCTACAAAATAGCCAAAACAAAAAGGAAGACCTTTTCTAGATTTGACTATAAGGTTGTTTTCCTGTTTCAAGCATTTTAGCTCTTTAATACTCTCATTTTAACTTAATGTTAAATAAACATCATGTATCTCAGCATTACTTAGAATTTTAATTGGAATTTGCGAATGAAAAATGTTTTTTTTTACATTATTGAAATGTTATTGAAATGACAACTGTTTTCAATATTATGTATAGTAGAAACTTGCTAAATTTGAAAAAGAATGGATCACTTAAGCTATATTCAAATCAAATTGAAAAAAATTATAATGTTGGAATGACAAATAATCTACATGAAGGTAAACTTTCTAACTACATAGCATTTTTCAGAGAGAGTCACAAATTAAGCAATGACTTGTCCATCCATATAAAAAGATACTTGATGGTGTTTCTTAATAAAATCAAATTGACTATTAGTACAAATGTATTGGATGGAAAACCATATTTGATTAAAAATTGAAAAGTTAAACCTGTTTTGTTGTCATTTTTTTACTTCTTAAGTAAGTTTAGGTGTGCAAAAGTAAAAAGAATGTAATAAGTTAAATACTCATCTTTTTTTCCATTGATCTGGGTATTATAATATTATGCTAAATTAAATTTTTCCTATGGCTTGATAATTGGTACTAAATTCTTGTATTAGTTCACTATTGCCAGAAAAATGATGCATAGCTAACCATCTCAAAAATCACTGCTTAAAACAATAATAATTTATTCTTATTGATTTCCAGATCAACTGAGAGTTAGTTAATATAGATTGGGTTTAACCGGGTGGCTCTGCTGAGCTTTGTGTCCCTTCCACATATGCCTGGGGTCCTAGCAGGAATTAGTCAGGGTTCAGCTTTTCAAGGTTGGACTCAGATGGAGCAGATGATTGTGTTCTATGAGGAAGAAATCTTCCTCTCCCGGTAAAAAACAGACTAGCCTAGCCATGTTTTTCTCACGGTAATTTCAGATGTTCTGAAATAGGTACAAGAGTACAAGCATTTTTCAAACCTAGGCTTGCTTCTGGAATGATCATCCCCAAAGCAAAGTGAATATCTGAACTTTGAGTCTTGTAGGGGGGAACCATGTCCCTCCCAAGCTGCAATGCGACAGGCGTGACTGCATGATCCTGTTACTGAGGGAACGTAGAATGCTGAAACAATAACTCATTCTACCACATGCCCTGAAGCTCAAAGCATAACTAGACAGTATGTACATTTACTTGTTATTCTAAGTAGACCTTCCAAGATGCTGTCACATACATATCTATAGGATCCCCATTAAAACATACGAAGAAGGCCTTCCAGATGTTTCCTGATAAAGATGGGGATGGTTATACAAAGGGAAGCCTAGCATCTCATTGTCTAGCTTGGTGTTTTGGTAAATATAGTGGCATTAATGATCACTTTTTATAATTATTTGAACAGGAAGCTAAGACAAATAGAAAAAGGTAGGAGGAGAAACAAAGAGACTCTCAGCTGTCAACGTGTATGCCATTATTTCATAAGATAAGAATGCACTGGTCACTGCACAAGGCAGCGATTAAGGTAAGCCATTAAGAGACTGGGCTGCTAGGAGAAGGGCCTCAGCAATAGCCAGATCAAAAAAAAAAAAAAAATGTGGGAGTTGAGAAGGGGTAAAAAGGTCTAGTCAGGGTAATTAGGACCCAACTGGGAATGTCCCTCAAATGAGATTTTCCAAGAAATCATATATGTGTGAAACAAGAAACCATTTAGCTAGATGCTGCATGGAAGGTATTATCAGGTAAGTAACAACAGCCAAAAAGGATGACTTCACCACTAGTTAGGTAAAACTTTTCTGTTTTCCTAATCCTTTCCTTGAATCTCAAATGCACCAAATGTTGATTACATTCTTAAGAGGAAATTGAAGTGAAAGGAAAATAATTATCATATGTCCATTCACTTTCCTAAGGTATGACAGACACCTCTTTGAAATTTGGAGAAAGAGAAGAGAATATGAGTATTGAATTGGGTGAGTAAATTTGGTTTTAAACTCATTAATTTGGGAGAGACTGACTTTTTAAACTAAGTTTTTAGATAGTTACAGAGGCTTTCCAAAGAAAGGGAAAATTCCAGGAAAGGAAATTCAGAAAAGCATGGTCAAAAGCAAGGATTGGGGAAAATTAGAACATCACCGTTAACCCCTTTAAGAGATGAGGGTCAACTTGCCCAAAACTGGGTTGGCCTCCTGAATTGCTCCATGAGAAATCAAGACAACCAAGTTGTAACGCAATCAATTCACTAGAGAACTGAAGATAGCAAATCAAGTCACTCATCTACCCTACTATATTAGCCACAACCCAATGTTAGGCCTTGTTGCCTGACCATGGCAGAAGACAGACCAAAGTTTCCCAACCATGAATATTCAGCTGGCAAAATAGGGCTGCGGCCGAGCTTCTATCATTTCTTTGTACTGTTGAATCTATCCCC
This sequence comes from Avahi laniger, assembly GCA_963575035.1. NCBI lineage: Eukaryota > Metazoa > Chordata > Mammalia > Primates > Indriidae > Avahi > Avahi laniger. Next base: position 11,210 of record CAUYSK010087852.1, on the reverse strand, counting down.
AGATAATGGCAGGAAGAGGACTGGCGTTTCCCTAGTCATACAGCTTAAAGTTCACAGCCTAAAGGTAAGAACCTTTTCCCCAGACTTTGAAGCTCTTCTCTGCTACCCAAGGATGAAATGGGAAGCAGGAATCTATACCTTTGTAATTGCTTCCCTTTCCATGTATGTTCCTATTTGCATCTTTTGCTAGGATAATCCAATCTATGTTTCTTCCCCTTGCTAACAACTCATACTTTAAGAATAAATTATACCACCCTTGCATTCAATCCTGCTTTCCCACCCCCACTCCTGCATCCAAATCTGTGATTAATGCTCTTTTATTTGCTCTTATTTCAATATGTGTTTTGCTCTTTCACAGCATCTGTAACATTGATTTGTGAGTCAGTGTGCTCACTTGTTTGCATGTTTTATTTGTGCATTATATATATATATATTTTTACTCTTCCATAATTAGCTGTTTGATTTCAACAAATATGTTCAATTCATTTATATTGCTAGTGGCTTTCAGGGTACCTGACACATAGTTAGAAGTTCAGTATATTACAGTAGAATGTAATTAATTAATTTCTTCTTTTTTGAGTACCTATAGTGCATCAGCCACTGTGCTGGGTGACTTACATGTGTGCTTATATTACTTTGCACAACAAACCTAGTATATTTGCAGAATATATTTTTCAGTTATCTGTCTAGGAACTATCCTTGCTTACATTCCGCCACCAGAAACTCTAGTTTGAGCATCCACCACTCGTAGTCCTTACTGACCTTAGCTAAGCATGTGGTTTCAGTATAATTGGCAGATTACATTACATGTGAGATGGTATGATATAATTATGTTTGGAGAGTAATTAGAAGAGGCTTTCTGTAGGGTTTCTGGGAAGAGTTTCTTTGACACTATAAAGCAAGGAAGTAAAGACTGCTAGAATTGCTGCACCATCTTGAATCAATAAAGATTACTACATTAAAGACCAACTGGAAAGCTAAAATGGTGTTGTAAAAATTGAAATCAAAGTGAATCCGTGATGAAGCAAACAAGTCATGGAATTAAACAACTATGGGGCCACACTTAGCTCAGGTCTTCCTATATCATATGACCATAATTTTCCATTTGGTTTAAAGCACTTAAGTCATTCTTTTGTTTTTCTTTTCTTTTTTTCCTCCACTCTTTTTTTTTTTTTTTGCCAATGCAGGCAAAAATAACTACTACCATATTTTTTACCAACATTTTATATGTGGAAATATTGAAGTCAAGAGAGTTTAATTATCCATCTTTAGGCAAACAGTAGAATAAGAATTCAAATCCAAGTCTTTCTCTCTCTTCAACCAATGGTTTTCCATGGAAACGTAGAATTTGTGAGATATTTCAATAGCTAGTGAGTGGCTTTACTAGTTCCATTGCAATGAGCTCTGCTTTTCTAAGCATCATCACATAAGACATAAGCAAAAATGGCATGTTTCCTAGATTTGTAAAAATCTAATGTAGTTATTGCATTAAATTGATACCAATATCCAAAACAAACCCAATCATCAATGTTAATAATTTTTAGCAATTCCTATTTTTAACTTAATAGACAATGCAGCTTTTATCTTTGGCTAGCCTGGGCATAAATGATTTATTTAAAAGGAATAATTTTGATGTCTTCTTTCAACCATGTGAATAATAAGGTTAATAATTTACTCTGTAATATTGTAAGATCCCCAAGGTAGATTTACTGATATCAGAGTTGATATAATATAATCATAGGGAATATGGGAGGATCACTCAGACTTTGTGTGTAAAGGTACTGTTCATTCCAATATAGAGTTATTAAGAGTATATTATTTCCTATGGATAGTGAAAATAATGGCCTAGGTAGCAGAAGAGATAAACTCAAAAGAGTATATGCATAGAACAAAAAAACCTGTTAAGTTACTTCACATTCTTGTGATACAAATGTTCAGAAAAAATAATTTAAAAATAGAAAGCTCATCAGAATTAGAAAACTAAACAAAATGTATCAAGAAAATATATGTAATAAGGCATTCTAGACATATCTCTTTTTCAAGTGATCATAAATCAAATACTAAGAGGAAGATCAAACTGTTTAGTGGAAGTACAAGACAGACTGGTTATAAATTTTGGATATGTGTCAAGTAAGAAAGAAAAGAAAGACAATTTTACACATAGTTAACTGTATGAAAAGGTCTGCTTCTGAGAAACGATATTAACTCCACGGCAGTGCCTATCACACTGTAAATGGATCATCCAGAAAGCAAAGGGTTTCTATTAGACTGTTGCCGGTTCTAAACTTTCAAGCAAGAAGCAGAAATTGCATTTGCAGTATTCCCCAGAGCGTTTCTTACTTCTATCACTTTGGTCTTGGCTGCACTAACAGTGAAGCTTTGCACAGTCCTTTGCTTTATAGGAAGCTCAAAGAGGGTAATTGAGTACAAGGAAAGAAAAGAATTCACTGCAAGGTTATTTTAAACTATTTAACATTGAATTCCACCAATGAGAAATCTGCTGGATTGCAGCAAAGTTGAACTAAGCAAAATAGATGAGCTCTTTGAGTGGCAGAACTCTATATAGGCACTGGGATTTCATGAAATAATAGTTGATACATGTGTGCAAGTAATAACCATTCCCCATTTAGTCTAAACAATATTCAGATATTCGAGAAAAGTACTATAGCCAAAATGAGAACTTGAAAAAAAGTATATGTCAAATTTTCAATAAACAATGTTCAATAAATATATATTGACAATTCCCTTACATATGGGAACCAGCTATCAGAACTTATTTATCTTTCCTTCTTGGAAATAATTAGGAATTCAATGCAATAAACATAATCTATACATAATAATAAAGTTAATAGCTGTCCTACCACAAATGTACTACTAATACCAACAGAGGTGCCAGTCAATCTAAGAAAGAAAAATAAAACTTGATATTTAAGGGAATTGAGTAACGCTAAATTGTTGGAAAGTATTTGAGGACAAGATGCTAAATCCCTCTTTCAAACTCCGATCAAATATTTAGATTATCAAAGAGGTAAGTTGTCATATGGATTAACATCAATTTCTTGGTGATTAAACCAAAAAATGTAATGCCATTTGTTCCATATTATTTAATTATTGAAAACGTTCAATTTTTAAAGAATTTAACTTTGAATTAAAATCCAAACAAAGACAACATTTTGCATCTCACATAATGGGCAATGCAATATGCTATGTTTTTAGTAGTGACACAAAGAACCTACTCATAGAGAGAATTTTACACATAGAGAAAAAGGCAACTGTCAGAACAGGACTCAATGGAATTTCCACTTTTGGAGGAATGAATAATTGCCTACACTAACAGTGCAGACTGTGAAATCCTTGCAAGAAATAGATGTGGGACAATAGTAATAAAACTTTACCAGTAGGTTCAAATAAGGCAGGATAACCTCATGAGTATTGCTATCAAATTTAGGAGATTGAAATGGCAAAGCTGAGACGTGCAGCTTGTCTGTTACTCTGACATCATTAAAGCTGAGGCTAAAATGAGTTTTACGCTTTGATTTAATAGCAACATTAAAAGGACTGAGGAAAATTAAATAAATGTACAAACACCAGAATGTTTAACTGGCTTCATGCTTCTTTTGTTGCAAACTCTTTTGACCCTGACACATTCAGAGAGATCAATGAAAGATTTGTGCACTCACAAAAGCGTGCATGCATGTGTTGTGCAGGTTTATAAGGCAAGGCCATTAATAAACTTTCAACAGCTACAGTTTAAACTGTTTCAAGTGAAAAAGTTAAATTCCCTAACGTGGAGGCATTTTCAACTTCATTAAATCAGTATGCTTTTTTATAGGGGGGCAGTAGGAAAAGGATAAAACTTATATTACTCTAACATGTAATAGTGTTAAATTTTCAAACGGAAAGCATGCTAATTAATGTACCTATGGATAATTTAATAACAAATATAAGAATATAAAGCATTATTCTTTAGTTTGCATGGACAGTTTTTATTTTGTATTAAACAAAGGTGATATTTAATTGCTGGCATGATTTGATCACAGTAATAAAGAACTGAAAGCCAATTAAAAATTACATTCAATTAGGCCTGGCACCGTGGCTCACACTTGTAATCCTAGCATTCTGGGAGGCTGAGGCCAGAGGATTGCTTGAGGTCAGGAGTTCGAGACCAGCCTGAGTTAGAGTGAGAGACCTCTGTCTCTACTAAAAATAGAAAAATTAACCTGGTGTTGTGGTACATGCCTGTAGTCCCAGCTACTTAGGAGGCTGAGGCAGGAGGATGCTTGAGCTCGGGAGTTTGTGGTTGCAGTGAGCTATGATGATCCTGCAGCACTCTACCCAGGACAACAAAGTGAGATTCTGTATCACAAAAAGAAAAAGAAGAAAAAAAAAAAAGAGAGAAAAGAAAGAAGATTGCTTCCATAAGATTATCACTGGAGCATTAACCTGTCCTATCTCACCTTCAATAAGGTATATAGACTCATTGATGGATTTATAGGAACATTATTTTAAGGTTAGAATTACTTTTGCAGAGAAAATGGGTATAAAGAAGAGAAACACTCTTCATTTTTCTGCATTATTCATGATCTGAATGCTCTATTAATCATACAACTGAGTTGTTCCCCCCATGAAAGAAGTTGAATATTCACCTTTTAAAAAATACGCATTTCATGTTCTTAAGATGTGAAATACTGACAGCTCCATAACATTTCCAAATAACCTTATTAATGTTTCTCATGTGTAACTTATAAGAATTTATAAGAATTGAGGGGGAAAATAAGAAAAAAAGGATCATTTTTTTATTCTCCTTTTATTCTTACTGTTGTATGGACACATCACGGCTGTGTCAGTGCTTTATGAGAAAGGAGTTTCTCTGATAACTACAGCAAACTTTAACACTTCCTCAATTTCCCTCAAAAACCACTCAGGTGGTAGCACACCTGTGATTTCATACTAATGCCTCTTAATCAGGAAATAAGTGCTATGTGCAATTGGGTAAATGATTTAATGTAACAGTTGACACCACCTTTCTGACATCAACCAAATTAAATTGAATATCTGTAAAAGCAGTATATTTTAATATTGAACAATATGAGAACATATTACACAATGGTCCTAGAATTGTCTTCGATTGTACAGGAATTGCCTAGGTTTTAAGTTTTTCTTCCCTTAATAATTAAATAATTAGCATATAGCAGAAATTATCCCTAAATATCTGAGTAGGTTTGCAGAGTTTATACCACAGCTTTCACTTAGAAAATCAATATATATCTTTTCTTTTTTTCTTCAGAACAAAACTCTAATAATCGAACAAAACTTGTTTGTCCAGCAACTTTTCCAAACCATCCAAACAAAGCTAAAATATATTTTTACCAGCTAAGATTTCTCAGATTTGAAGCAACTGAAAGGTGGGTTTGTATTGAGAACACAGAGGTTATAAACTGGCTTCCATTGGTTAAAATCTCCAGAGTGGGAGGGTGCTAGGTTTACATTCATAAAATGAACACGCTTTCTCTAGAAGAAAGCTATTTAGTAGTAAAATGAATAACAAAGATTTCAATGTTGAAATCAAAAATAAATTCATTGCTTTCTTCTCTTATGTTCTAAATGTTATCTGTTAGCTTTTTCCCTAAAGGAAGAGATTAAGGCTAGTAAAATCTGGTTTGTCTTTTCACAAAGCAGGATTTTGTGATGAGGATTAACACAAAAATAGATCTTACAAAATACTAGAGTTTGTTGCTGTTATGCATTCCTTTGGGAGTGATAAGACAAGGAAATCAATTAACATCAAAAGTGATAGTTTAGTTTAGGCTTCCCAAGGAAAAGATAGTTCAAGTCATTATTTGGAATTACGAACATAAAGTAAGTTCTTCGTCTAACCTCTAGTATTATAAATGTATAAGATATAGGTGTTGAATAAATGAAAAGTTATTATACCTTATTGTTTGGAGTAAACTTGCTCCTGAATCGAAAAGTTAATGAATCAAAGCCATAAACCTTATAGTTTGCTTTCAACCTATAAAAATGTAAGTTTGTTCATAATATTAAAAATATAATATTGGTGTTTATTTTATACTGTACTGTGTTCTTAACATTGTGCTCATGTTTCATTTTCAGAAAGGGCACATTGTGTCAAGTGTTATAAATAGAATGTTATTAAAAGAAGCAAAGGATACTATGTCACATTAACTAGTCAGTTTGTTGAAGAACAGTGTTTAATGTCCATGTACAGAAGAGGTGAGTTGTGTTTCAATTAAATAGCATTACAAAGTTTATAATTATGAGTCCTAGTAAATACTTACAATTAATTATGTAGCAGGCAAAGGGTTTTTAAGTGGACAATGGTGATGCCTTTATATATTAATTTTACAAAAGCAGAGAATTCCATCTATCCCAATTGGCAATTAGTAAATGGTTAGAAAAATTCTGCCTTAAAGTGCAGGAAAGCATATAGGATATTGTAACTTTTGTTGAGATTCTATAAATAGTTTTTTTTTTCTCCAAACATGGCTATGTTTCTAATTATACTGGAAGATATCTTATTACATGCTACAGAGATTCTGAATAATTAAATGTAATCACATGTAATATCTAATTTTAATAATCGGTGTCTGGAGCTAATACACATTCCACCTGGTACATAAACTGTACAACCATTGAAAGATGTATTAACCAAAGTGGACTTGCTAAGTTTTACTATTGGAATTAAAATATATTTTGTCATGTAGAACTTGAATGCTTTAACAAACACATTGGAGATTGCTTCCATGTTTAAAAGAATGTTTATATTCATCAGTTTATATTGATAAATGCATGATGTCATAAATCACAGTGATATCCTCAAATGTAGTCTGTAAGTTAGTTGTTAGTCATTGCTTCTGCTAAATCTTTCTGTATGCCCAAGCAGTAGGATAGTGAAAGTAAGTGATTATACCCAACAGACAAACTACCAAACAATTCCAATGAAGGGATGTTTCATGTGGATTTTTTTAGCAATCAATTTTTATATCACATTCTTTTCTAAATCTTCTAAGAATTGGAGGAAATCAAACAAGCTGCTCTATAAGGACTCAGTGAGAAGCAGGCTCACATACATTTTTATTTTGATATGTTTCTCACAGTTTAATACATTGATAAAATAGTATGCATTTTTAAATACAAAAATTTATAGTCCTTTATAATATTGTATTTCTATTACAAACATAATTTGGGGGTATATGGCTATTTCTGGTTTAAACACTATCATGATGAAATAAATAATATGCAATTAATATTATAATATTTTGTTGGTGAGTAGACATAATTATTAATTACATAGCTCAAGGCTTATTTTGTGGGACATATTTATTCAATAAAATTCTTCCAAATTACTTAGATTAAAACAGTAATTTACTTAGACCCTTCTATACTTACTGCCAGATAATACAGTCTTTATCTATACTTATAAAACATGCATATGCTTTGGAGGTTTTCCAGGTATTGCTTGCCACTACCCTTATTCTTGCTTATAGCTATAGCTGCGGTCAGTCATTTTATATCCTGTAACATTTACACTCGTAAAACATTATTAATTTATTTTATACCATGAAGTGGTATCTAGATTATGTCATAACTATTATATCTCAAGTTCTTGGCCAGATCTTGTGCCCGTATCATCTAAGCTGCTAACCTTGGAGAAACCTAGTCTAGTTTTCTGAGCCTTTTTGACTACACGTCTGCCTCAATTAATGATTAATCCTCTAGTTTCCTTCCTGGCATTAAAGTGTCATCTCTGACTTCAGTTTATTCATCCGAGTTCTTCTTCCCTGGAGAATGGACTCTGACCAATATATTTCCAACAACTTTCTGGCAAGCCGCTCCACAGAAGATGGTCTTAGAACAAAATGATTCCCTCTACCTGCCTTGGATTATAAGCTATTGCAGAAGAATTTGCTTAAGTACAGAAACCTACCTCTTAAGTCCACTGGGATAACATCGTTGAGATGTATCATAAGTAAGTTTGTCCTACAGTTTCACCCAAGCTGGTTTTCACAATTCCCAATTAACTCATTCCTGGTTTTCTCTCTTTTTTATTTATTTAAAACAGGAGATTGAGCAAGCCTGCTGGAGTTTTGACAAATACAATGTTGAATGCCTCATCTCTTTTATTTTTTACCTGTTCCTACTCTAATCTACAAAATTTATATTCTTTATCAATCATGCAATCATTTCCTGTTCTTTGTCTATGCTAAAGATGTTAGAAATAAAATATTTTGAAATTATTTACTATGTGTGTGAATAATGGCTAGAAATATTCAACATCTGCTATTTATTGAAAGAAGATTAATATGTAAATTTTAATGATAATTTAGTATATTATATAAAAACCTGAAAATTTACGCTGAAAAAAATCCATGAAGGCAGACTCTTTAAAATGACTTCTTGGATTCAGTAAAAGCAGAACTTCAACAACTTTGTTTTGTTCTTTTATAAAAATCTAATGTCTTCAGTTCTATTCCAAATATCAAGTTTTTAAATATGATTTTTTTCTGTTTTATTTCTTCATATAGTTAATACATTATTGCCAATATAAAAGCTAAGTTTTTGACATTTCTAAGTTAGTTTTCTTAAATTGTTATGAAAATAGAATTTTTCTTTATATCTTAATTAGCGTCTTATCTTTCAAGACACAAATTGAGCAAATCAAATCAACATAATAATCACCTAATCATATGCTTAATTCAACTAGAAGCATATGCACACTTTTGTAGCTGTCATTTAAGTGTGCATGCATATCTTAGCAGCACCTCTTTCTATCCTTTTTAATTGATTCATAAATTTGCTGTGTTTAATTATGTTGTAAGTTGTAGTTTACGACCCCTCTACTGTAATGGGGAATGTCAAAGCATCAATTTATGTCTTCAGATGTATTAAATAACTATGTGCTTCTTGGAAGGGAAACCTTCTTTCCTCATCCTTTGTACTGTGTTAATTCAATTACCAAGAAAACATTTGATTTTTTTTTCCAGAACTTACAATTTTCACTGTATTCTTATTCAGTATTATTAATGTCAAGGAGATTAGTGAGAAACAGTACAGTGATGTTAAAAGATAACTGTGATTCATGACTTCAGTTTCATCGTGTAAAAATCTTAGAGGTCGTCACTTCTGTTTTTACAAAAAAAAAGCTAAACATAAATAAAACAAATGACTTTTTGGACCTATGAGAGAACCAAGCTCACAGGGCAAACTGCCACTCTGAACTCTTTAGAGATAGATGAATCCTGATGGTCATACCTGACATCTGTTCAATTCGAACAAGCTTGTGGAGCCCTCAACAGGCAGAAACAATAAAATGGTAATTTTTGACAAATCGCTAGAGGTTAAGTATGAACAAACATGACCCTCATGGGGAGCCTCAGCTTAGAGGACTGCCATACTTTCATAAGTTTTAACTTCAGGAATCCCATCAGATTTTCACTAGGAAGAGCCGAGAGAGAAACCCTGTTGTTCTCATGAAGAAGGGGAGAATAATCACTGTGTAATGTTCCCAAAGTGTTTTCCAGAACAAAGGCCTATCTATGATCCAGGGGAGAAGATTTAATCAGTGCCTTACCCTGCCTGGAAAAGGGACATTATTTACTCCAGCTGCTTCTAGATTTTCCATCTAAAAAAAAAAAAAAAACAGAAAAAAGAAAAGAACTAAGAAACACTTGTGAAGGTCACAGTTCCACTAAAAGACTGAGATTTAATCATAAGATTATAGCTTTTTTCCTCTGCCGCACAATTTGCTACCAGATCAATAGGACTCCAGTATAGTAACAGGAGTTACAGCTGAAAGGGGTGAAAGACAGAGACTCTCTCTGAGAGTAGTACTTAGGGAAGTCCACATTTGACAAATGAAACAAAAATAACATTGAAGAAATTTAAAGCCTCTGACACATGAATCTGTAGCAAGCATTAAATACAGCTAACTCCTAGTTGGATTGACATAAAATCTAATACTCTAAAGGCCTATCTAACTCACTTCCTATTGACTGATGCATCATTATGGCTTTCAACAAAAATTATAAAGCATGCTAATAGGCAAGCCGAAAACAGTCTAAAGAGAAAAAGCAAGTGTCAGAACCAGACTCAGATATGACACAGATTTTATAATTATCAGATAGGGAATTTAAAATGATCACAATGTTAAAGGCTACAACAAAAAAGTGGACAATATGCAAGAACAGATGAGTAATACAAGGAGAGAGATGAAAAGTCTAACAGGAAGTCAAAAACAATATTAGGAATAAAGAACCCTATAACAAAATTGAAGAATATCTTTGATGGGCTCATTAGTAGGCAGGAGTGGCCATAAAAGGAATTAATGAGGTTGAATGTAGGTCAACAGAAACTTCCCAAGCTAATACGCAATGACAAAAAATTTTCAAAAAAGAACAAAGATCTAAGGGACAATTTCAAAATGTGTGACATATGCTATGCATGTAGGAATATAAGGAGGAAAAGACAAAAAAGGAACAAAAGAAACATTTGAAGCAACAATCTAAGAAATTTACGCAATTAATGACAATCACTGAACAAGAGCTGTAGGTAGACCAGACAACACAAAACAGGATAAAAACTGAAAAAAAAAAAAATGAAAGAAAGAAACCTCACCTAAGCATATCGTAAGCAAACTGCAAAAAAACAAAAATATTGAAAGAAAAGATAAGAAAATTCTTAGAAGTCGGGAAGGGAGACATTTGCATTTAGAAGACTAAGGATCAAATTACTGTGGGCCTTTCAGTAACTGTCTAAGATAGAACAGAATACAGAGAAATATTTAAAGTGTTGAGACAAAAAAAAGTACCAATGTAGAATTCCATATTCCATAAAATAATCTTTCCAAAGTGGACTAGAAATAAAGACAATTCTAGACAAACAAGAACTGAGGCAGTTCATAGCCAGCAGATCTGCTCTGCAAGATGTGATAAGAGGATATTTACTTTGAGATTGTAAATGATTTACATCACATACTTGGATTTGCATAAAGAAAAGAAGAGTGCTGTAGAAGAAATTAATAAAGGTAAGATTATATATGTGTGTGTGTGTGTGTGTGTACAGCACATAATTTATTTTTAATACATCTAAAACATACCTGTTAGTTTAAAGTAAAAATATTAACAATCTAATACATGACTATAGCATAAGGAAAAGTGAAATCGATGTTTTCTATGCCATAGTGGATGGAA
>CAUYSK010087850.1:0-10504 GCA_963575035.1 Avahi laniger | reverse complement strand
ATATTTTTTCTGTGGTATTTCTGTGGGCTATTTCAAATCATTTTGCACATAGATGAATAGAAGTAAAAATTATAAAAACATATATTGTATATATTTTGTATATATTGTATTCTAAAGTGGCTCACAGTTTCTGGCATATAGTAAACTGATTAATACATATGTTATGAATGTATGAACATTTATTGCTAAAATAATAATCATGGTTTATTTGTGGACGTTTTCATTTTTTCCAAGTTCTAAAGAGTAAAAATACTTAATTTTTATGGATTGTAGTGAAGTTTTTAGCAGTAGGTTACAGTGAGTTAATATTTTGTGGGTTATTTTTTTTGCATACTTTTCTGCAGTTGTCTCCAGTTTTAACCAGCGAAGTTCATAGTGTTCGTGCAGGACGACATCTTGCTACCAAACTGAATATTTTAGTACAGCAACATTTCGACTTGGCTTCAACTACTATTACAAATATTCCAATGAAGGTAGGTAGTTCTTTTTCCCACTATTTTGAAAACTCTGCTTTGCTTTAAAAATATTTGTTTGACATGTATTATTTATTTTAATTGAACCTTTACTTTTTCTCTCCATACCATATTTTCTGTTTTGCTAGCCCACATTCAGTGTCTTTGACCAGGTCAGTAAATACTGAAAATCAACAAGAAAGGATCACAGAACAAAATGCTGTATTTTTCTTTCTAATAAGAACATGTTATATGAGCTTTTTTTCCTTTAATTCTGTTCTCATTTCCATCAAAATATAATCTCTATTTTAAATTATTTTTCTGTGATTCTTTTCCTGACAGCTGTGTTACTAGATTTTACTTACGTTGCACATTCTAGTAGATCTTTTATTTTCTATATTTTTGTTCTTGCCCACCCACTGTAAAGGTGTTTATAGCTAATAGGTCTAACTAGGGAAAAATAGCTCATAGTTCTAAATTAGTTTATTACTCTGTAGCTGAAAAACCGTAGATATGAGTCCCATGATTTTACTAATGGATTTTCTTAGGAGTCTATTGCTAGCTTCATTTTCCTTGTATTATCATTAAGTTGTCTAAGGGATAGCACAATATTTGGCCCATAGTAAGCTTTAAATGGGTTTTTACTGAGTAGAATTGAATTTAATTGTATTGGTTATGTCCAAAACTATAAAGTAGCCACTATATCTAAAAATTCACCTTGGCTTTCTTACAGTCCAGTTTCAGTTTTTTGCCATACATCATGAACACTGAATTGCAAGAGAAATATAATCCTTTCATTATTAATTTCTTCCTAATACTATTAGCTCATTCTTCACTAGCAAGTTTAGGCTTACCCCATAGAACCTTTTGGATGCAGAAGCAATTAACAAGTAAAATAACATACTAAGTATACTTTAATATATATATAATTTTATATAGTATAAGAAAAATACTCTGAGGGTGACAAATACCTTACTTATTAAATTTGACCATATTTGTGTGCTACTGGTGTGACTCTTCAATCTTTGTCTTTTTTGGTAAATAGATAATGTTGAAATTCCTATTTACTATTTAGCAAAAACAAGTTGCTAAACTTGTTTATTAGTTTGTATTTGCCTTTTTATGTAATGGTGTTTGCTATTTCATTGTAGGTATTTAAAGATGCTAGTTCCTCTTTTTAACAACTATGTCTCTTCAATTTATGTAAATTATTTCAATTGCATTATATTTGTGTATAAAAAGTATTGATAAGACAATGCATTTGAAGTAAAAAAAATTCCAAAATTTCTGGATTAATGGTGCATGTTAATTCTGACATGATGTTAAGAAAATTATTAAATATTTTATCTATATATTGCCAGTAGTTTTTAGAGTTCATATTGCTGTGGAAAACTATTGCATCTTTAAATAGATTATCCCATTATTTTATCTAATTATTTTTGAATGTATTTGACCTCATTTTAAGCAAAAATCAAAATGAATAATAATTTCATTATTTTGAAAGCAAAACCAAGTTATTTTAGATGTTTTAAATTTTGCTTCAAGGAAGAACAACATGCCAATACATCTGCCAATTATGATGTGGAGCTGCTTCATCACAAAGATGCACATGTAGATTTCCTGAAAAGTGGTAAGAAACATTTGAAAGTATTATTTTGTAAGGTCTAACATATGAAAGCATGTTACAGTATTGCCCCCTTATTCTTGGGGAATATGTTCCAAGACCCCAGTGGATGAATGAAACTTCAGATGATACTGAACTCTATACTGTGTATACTATGTTTTTTATTATACATACATACCTTTGACAAAGTTTAATTTATAAGTTAGGCACAGTCATCTAATAACAATAATAATAAAATAGAACAATTATAACAATATATTGTAATAAAAGTTATGTGAATTTTGTCTCTCTCTCAAAATATCTTACTGTATTGTACTTACCTTTCTTCTTGTGATGATGTGAGATAACAAAATGCCTGTGTGATAAGATGAAGTGAGGTGAACAATGTAGGCTTTATGAGGTAGCATTAGGCTGCTGTTGACCTTGAACAGAAGCACTACAGTGCTGCAACTGTCAGTATTATAACCACAAAGCCTACTAGTGGGAGGGTAGTGTGTACAGCCTGTTTATGCTGAACAAAGGAATGATTCATGTCCCAGGTGGGACAGAGTAAGACAGTGTGAGATTTCATCGTGCTACTCAGAGCAGCACACAATTTAAAACTTATAAATTGTTTATTTCTGGAATTTTCCATTTAATATTTTGGACCATGGTTGACTGCAGGTAACTGAAACCATGAAAAGTAAAAAGTGGATAAGAGGGGGACTACTGTAACAGCTCTGAGTTCTTCATTAGACAAATTTGATTGACTTTAGTTCATTCATTTCTAAACTTGTCCATCAGTATCACTTATTAATGGCCATGGAACTCTAATGTTCTTTGGAATTCTTGGAAAGACTAGGCTAATGGAACAAATGCTGAGAAAGATAGCCATGTCTTTCTTAAACTCACGACATAGTTTCTCTTTTGTAGGCAGATGACCTTAAGAAAGAGAAAAGAACAGGAGCAATCTCAAAGGAGTGATAGACTTACAACTCGCCTGGTTAAAAATTTTGAAATTTAAATTATTTTTTTTCCTCTAAAAATTATTTCAACCAGTCACTCTCATCTCCAAACTGATTTCTGCAACTGTGTCAACTTGATTTAGGAAGGAAAACTGGTCTTAGGAGATGAGTTTTAGCTAAAGTTTTGTCACCATCTTGCAAGTCCCATGTTTTTAGATTTCAGTTCGCATACTTATAGATTAAAGATGCTGGATTAGGTGAACTGCAATATTCCATCTAATCCTAAAATTCAAGGAAATTTTAAGATTTGAAGGTCATTTGAAAAATCTTCAAGCTTTGACATTTGGTTATATCCTTTAGAATATTTGTATGTAAACTGATGCTATCAGAGAATTAAATGGCTTACTTTGATCCTGTTGTTTGCATCTATTCTGAAGTATAATCATGAGCCAATCATAACATTTGTTACACATCTAAGGACTCTTAGAATTAACCTAATGGGTTATTAACAGGAGAAAAACTTATGATAAATGGATATATTAGTGTTTAACAAAGGAATATAGAGAGTTGTTTTTGAAAATACAGTATGTGGAACTTACTACGAACCTGTGAGTTGATACCAATTTTTAAAATAATTGTTTTTAAAACTTGCAAAAAATGTTTAATATATCCTTTGTAGCACAACATGTACCTCTAAAGTAGTCGTTGACTTGACCAGTAGTTGTGTGTATTACACGTGCACACAACGTGTAAAATGCTCTTGTAGCAGTAGGAACGGAGTACTTTGGGAACGTGGAGGAGGCTGCGTGTGATTATGCCTCCAAGAGTTAGGCGAGCTCTCCTGAGGAGGCGATAGTAGAGCTGGATCTTGGTGAGCAGGCTTACACTTTAGGTCAGATATCTTCCCTAAACTCCAGATCCTTATATTCTACTGCCCAGTTGTATCTCTCAGATGTCTCTCAGGCACCTAAAACTCAATATGCCCAAAGAAACTTAGGGGCTTTGCCACCTGCACTGGTCTAATATTCCCTCTTGCAGTGAGTGGCCTGTTGTCTATCCAGTTATATAAGGCATAAACCTCAGATTCATCTTTGCTACTAAGTATCTCTCAGATACATCCACATCTGCATCTCTGCTACCGTCACCATCTCCCCAGTCCAGCCTATTTTCTTACCTAGTATCCCACAGTGACCTCCTAAATGGCATATCCACTCTTCACCCTCTAGCTAGAATAACTTTCAGAGTGCCACTCCTGACCATGTTCCCATCAGCTTAAACCTGCCAAGGCTTTTCTGTTGCCCTTAGGATAAAGACACAACCGTTTAAATGTCTTACCAGGCCCTGTATTTGCTAGCTCCTCCTTTCCATTCTCACCTCAAAACATGCTCCCCTTCTTTCTGTGTTTCAGCCTTGCATATCTGATATTTTTCATTCTCCCTCCTTCCACAGTGTCTTAGCATTCGCTGTTCCCTTCGCCTGATTGATCTTTCCTCTGTTTCTTTAACTTCTACGCATCCTCTTATAACTCAGATCAATCTTCACTTCTCAAGGAAGCTTTCCCTGGTCTTGGAATAGGTCAAATCCTTCTGTATAGGCACTATACATTCTATACATCTCCTTCAAAGCTTTGTCAGCTTCATAGTTGTAATTTTGTTTGTTATTAATTGATTAATATCTCCTTATATATTTACTTCCCAGGTCCCTTGGTTTATGTGTTTATGTTTCTTCTAAATAAACTCGTTGTGATTCAGTATAATTAATTGTGCATTTTAGATTTCACAACCTTTCTCTGAGTAATTAACTATGTTATTTTATCATTTAATGGTGTGGGCAGGAGGGAGCAGTCGTAGATGCTTGAAATTTAAAAAATTTTTGCTACTGATTTTAAGCACAACGACCTAAATCAGTGGTCCCCAACCTTTTTGGCACCAGGGACCAGTTTCATGGAAGACGATTTTCGGGGGGCAGGAGGGATGTTTTTGGGATGATTCAAGCGCAGTATATTTATCGTGTCGTCATACCTTTCTGCTAATGATAATCTGTATTTGCAGCCACTCCCCAGCACTAGCATCACTGCCTCAGCTCCACCTCAGATCATCAGGCATTAGATTCTCATAAGGAGTGTGCAACCTACATCCCTCACATGTGCGGTTCGCAGTAGGTTTCACACTCCCACGAGAATCTAATGCCTCTGATCTGACAGGAGGCAGAGCTTATGCAGTGATGTGAGTGATGGGAAGTAGCTGTATATACAGATGAAGCTTCTTCGCTACCTTACCCGCTGCCCACCTCCTGTGGGGCCCAATTCCTAACAGGCCAACGGACTAGTCCACAGCCCCAGGGTTTGGGAACCACAGACCTAAATGATTAATTAATGGGGCATTTGGAGGAAAATTACATATTTATTTTAATCAAAGTTATATCCATACTCTATTTTCGCATTTTCTTGGGGACTTTACAAAAAAGATGTTCTAGAGGTATTTTGTCTTATGGAGTTTAAACTCATTTGGAAATCTTGGGTAAACAATTTAAAGTTTGTGATCTATTTATTAATGTTTCTCTGACATGTTTTGTTGTATTTAAATGAACTTTTAATTTTAGAGTAATTTCAGATTTACAGAAAAATTGTGAAGAGAATACAGAGTTCTCATTACTCCATACCCAGCTCGCCCTATTATTACTTTGTTTTGCTTTTATTACTATTTTATTTGCCACATAATTGTACATATACTTATGGAGTGCAGTGTGGTATTTCAGTACATGTATACAATGTGTAATGTTTCTGACGTGTTTTTGAAGGTGACACCCACTTGGGTGGCAGCAGTAGAGAAGGCCCGTTTAAAGAAACAATAACACTAAAGTGGTGCACACCAAGGACAAATAACATTGGTAGGTATTTAAAAATAATTAGAAGAGAAAAGAATGAATCAAAGGGTTCTTAAAGTATTACGTAGGGCTCAGTTAATTAATTTGTTTTTGAATCTTTGTTTTTCATTGTTTTGGGGGCTCAATGAACAAGTTTTTTATTTTTCTTTTAATTGTGGGACTATTTCTTTATATTCTTTCAAATCAGTGTTTTCTTCTATTTCAGAATTACACTATTGTACTGGAGCTTATCGAATTTCACCTGTAGATGTAAATAGTAGACCTTCTTCCTGCCTTACTAATTTTCTTCTAAATGGTAACTTTCATTTAATGATTTGGACTGAAGTTATTACAAGTGAAATCATTAGTGAAAATATGAACTCTGGAAAACTATTTTCATCGATATGGTCTAGCCATGTATTTGCCAAAACTGTTTTAAACTTATATAATTGGAAATAGCCTTTAACACTTTTACTATGGTTTATAAGTAAGTTGACTTTATATCTGGCTTCCAGACTATTGCATCTAAGTAAGTTTTATTTAATATATTTTTAAGTATTTTTATTTAAAAATGTTGACCTTTGGTGTCTAAATTGATTTTTTTTGGAAGCTAAAATAATATAGACCATTTATCTTGGCCCACTGAATCTTAAATTGCAAATTATATGGACCTGTTTCTCTTTGAACACTAGACCTTTGTGATAAACAAACATTATGTTTTCAATATTATACTATATGATTCTTACATACTGACCTTAATGCGTGGTTTCCTATGTGAAGGTTTTTTACCAGTCTAAATTATTGTATTCCATTCTACTAAATCTAAATTTTTAAAGCTTCTCTGGTAATTCTTATGATCAGTTAGATTTTGGAATCACCGTTCTAATGAGTCATTCCGTCTTTATTGTAGGGTTAATTTCACTATTACGTTAAGCACAATTTGATCATCAGACTGTGAAATTCAGATTAAACAGTGCTTGGGCATGTGGAATAGAAAGTAGTTAAGATTACAGGGCTGATGAGGAGGTATTAATATTATGGAAGTGAATAAAGACTGTGCCTGCTCCCCAAATGTTTTGTAGCATTGATAACCTTAGGGTTATCCAGCAGTTGTCTCCCTTTTCTTCTTGATGTCCAACAGAAAACTTTTATATGAACATGTACTTGAATGAACCATGTAACCAAACATACTGTACCAGAGATCACTATACTTGTTTTGTAAAACTGTCTATATAACTGTAAGCTTGGAGTAACTAAGACAAAGTTAAGACTCAAATTTAGATTTTTAGGAATTGAAATGTAGATATACTAAATTAGCAATGCTAGTTAAAATATGAGGGTCAATAAATAAATTGAAAACATCTAGACTTAAATCTTAAGGGAATACATAAGAGCCTATTTGAATTTCATTACTGATAGTGTAATCTTGCTTTTGACAGGTCGTTCTGTTTTATTGGAACAACCACGAAAATCAGGTTCCAAAGTCATTAGTCACATGCTTAGTAGCCATGGAGGAGAGATATTTTTGCATGTCCTTAGCAGCTCTCGATCCATTCTAGAAGATCCACCTTCAATTAGCGAAGGATGTGGGGGAAGAGTTACAGACTACCGGATTACAGTAAGACCCTAATACTACAAATTTTATGTTTTGAGTCTGTCATCATTCAGCAAGTAGTCATTGAGTACCTGTTATATGCTAAGATCTGTGAAAAAAAGATTTGGAGGAAGTTGGTTATTATTATTTTAATTAGGTGAATTTCCTGCAATACTTGCTCAAGAGATCTATTTATCACTATGTAGTCTTCCTTATTATGTATTCAGTATATACTGAGAAATATCTGAATTGCAGTGACACACTGGAATTATAGGAAAGAATGAAAATTGATCTGAACTAATATTTTAGATAGAGCTTAATCTCTAGTAACTTAAATGGCAAGCAGAAACATTTGAATATTCAAATTGCTGCTACTTTGAAATAACGAATTTTTATGTTATTGGGAGGAACATACAAGGAAATTGTGTCTATTTGGTAGATATTCTGTTGTTCTAATTTTAATTTTTCATTCTCCTTCCCTTTCATATTTGGTATTTCATAGATGTCTACTTTTTGAGGTGTTTGTGAAAATTAAATGTGATTTATGTATACAAATATACTTTGTAAACCAAACTACAAAGTGTTATATAATGTAAGTAATTGTTTTTGATGAGGCTTTTTTTTAACGTAATTTTTTCCAATAAGGAAAAGCTAATCAGTATTCATTGTAAAAATTTAGAGAATATAGACATCTAAGAAAAAAAAAATCTGTAAATTACCTATAATTTACGTCATTCAGAGATAACCACTGGTAACATTTTGATGTTATGTCAGGGTAGTTTTTAACTAAACAATTTGGTTTTCTAATGTGATTAACTCATTCTTTTATCTGCGTATCATAGAAAAGAGTTAAATTTTAAGACTGAAAAAAAGTTCCTTGGTTTTTAAAAAGGGAAATAAACCATGAATGCATTTATGTTTGAGGCTGATAGGTTTCAAGTTCAAAAAGAAGGATGAAAAAGTAGTGGGGTAGATGGGAGCTGTTAGAGAAAATACTTTGCTGTATATCACAGGACAGAAGACATCAGGGAAACAGACTTGTACATGTAAACCATGCTGAAACATTAGAAATAGTTTCTAATTTTATCTTATTTGGTTATCATTAGGATTTTGGTGAATTTATGAGGGAAAACAGATTAACTCCTTTTCTAGACCCCAGATATAAAATCGATGGAAGTCTTGAGATCCCTTTGGAACGAGCAAAAGATCAGTTAGAAAAACACACCCGTTACTGGCCTATGATTATTTCACAAACCACCATTTTCAACATGCAAGCGGTAAGTGTTAAATAGTTTCAGATTTTCTTCTGGATTAGTTATATATTCTTTATAGAAACAAATCAGAAAATTTGTAATTTATGCCATTTCTCAAGCAAAGAATGAAATACAAATTTGCTAAAGCGAAAGAATTAGTAATTAAAAATTAAAGTTATAGGCATTCCTTCACCATGGAAATCTTTAAAATCAGTTTTAAGCTGAGCACAGTGGCTCATACCTATAATCCTAGTACTTTGGGAGGCTGAGGTGGAAGGATCCCATGAGGCCAGGAGTTCAGGACCAGCCTGGGCAACATAGTGAGACCCCCGTCTCTACCAAAAAAAAAATTAGCTGAGTGTAGTGGTACATGCCTGTAGTCCCAACTACTTGGGAGGCCGAGGCAGAAGGATCACTTGAGCCCAGGAATTTCAGGTTACAGTGAGCTATGGTGATGCCACTGCACTCTAACTCAGGCAACAGAGTAAGACACTGTCCCAGAAAAATTAAAAAATAAAAATAAATAAATAAAATCAGTTTTAAAATTAAGTTCTGCCTAGATGTGTTTTTTTTTAATTTCAAAATACTAAGATGTTTTGATAATTATGTTTCAAGGCAGATTTTCTTTTTTCTTTTTAAAAAAACTAACAGGTAGTTCCATTAGCCAGTGTTATTGTGAAAGAAGCTTTGACAGAAGAAGATGTGTTAAACTGTCAAAAAACAATATACAACTTAGTTGATATGGAAAGAAAAAATGATCCTCTACCTATTTCCACAGTTGGTACAAGAGGAAAGGGCCCTAAAAGGTAGTTTGTTTTCCTTTCTTTCTTCATATATGTTTTTCTTTCTTTCTTCATATAACTTATTCCATATGTAAATTATATTTGAGGGCATGTTTGTATAAATACCCATGTTCAAGATGAAATAATATAAAATAATAGAAATGGATATATTATAATTTAGAATTTCACCATTGACTATTGAACAAGAGGAAAGTGTTAGGTACCCATCATCTGCCTTTATTACTTTACCAGTAGCAAGTGATACTTCAATGTTATTTAAAGAGTATTTCTAAATCTTTACTCAGAGATGAACAATACCGTATAATGTGGAATGAATTAGAAACTCTTGTCAGAGCCCATATCAACAATTCGGAGAAACATCAAAGAGTCTTGGAATGTCTGATGGCATGTAGGAGCAAACCTCCAGAAGAAGAAGAACGAAAGAAACGAGGAAGAAAGAGGGAGGACAAAGAGGACAAGTCAGAAAAAGCAGTGAAAGATTACGAACAGGAAAAATCTTGGCAAGACTCAGAGAGGTGACTTCTTGTCATTGATACAGCACCACGGTGCCTTTTGGCATATCACATTCTGTATATAGCACATTTAAACATTCACACCTCCCTAAATAGTTCATTGAATACGTGTTTATTCATTTTATAACTAATTTTATTCTTAAAATCTAGAAAATCTTTTTTGGGCTTAAAAAGGTATGAGTTTTTTTATCGTTGGGGCAAAGATACCGTTTTTCCTAATTAACTTCTGAAAATCATAATGCATGATGTTTGGTATCAGTATGTGCTTTATGTGTTAAGAATTTCAAAGATATAACTTTATTCCTTTGTTCAATAATTTTTTTTTTTTGGAGACAGTCTCACTCAATTACCCCAGGCAGAGTACAATGGCATTATCATAATGCTCATTGCCACCTCAAATTCCTGGGCTCAAGGAGATTCAGCTAATTTTTTCTATTTTGGTAGAGACAGGGTCTTG